>JZKD02S1662457.1:95071-118179 GCA_000966675.3 Picea glauca
TAATTAATTTTATATTTAGCGTTAATTTTTATGGCTTGTCTTAAGTCAAAGGTTATGAAAGTGAAACTAGTGATGTTTGAAGGACGGAAGAAAAGATAAAAAAAAAGATGGAAACAAAACACTTCTTGACAACTTCAGATTTGCTCTTTTAAATTCTTTAACCAACTTTTCAAAAATAAAATTTTCTAAGATCTTTGAACAACAAACTCAAAACAATATTTCAGTCGACCAAGAACTACTTATCATCTAAGTAAACCATCAAGAAATTATGAAAGTAAAGACTTTTCCCGGTTACTAATGCAAACCAACAACTATTTAACCAAACAAAGAAATAAAAGTTTTATTTATTTATTTGAATGCTCACAAAGAAAAAGGAAAAATATCAACAAGTAAAGACCATGAAAACCTCTGGCCTAAGCGCAGATCGCAAAGATTCACTCTAAAAATAACACACAAGCAGATTAAAAAGGACTCTCACACTTGTCTAAAAACCCTATGAAAGGAAAAATTTGAGGAAACTTCTTAATGAAAAAGGAAGCTATTGTTGTGATCAAACCTAAGCTACTGACTGCTATGACAAAGACCAAAAAACTTGAGAGGGATAAACTCTTGATAGAGAAAAGGATGGCTGCCTCTCCTTAAACAAAATTTTCTCAACAGGCATGCTGCTGATAGTTCAATAGCCAACATGTGCACACGATATGTGTAATTTTAGGGAGCATGTACACGTGTGCAGACCTTATGCAAGCCGCGTGTACTTCTCTAACTCTCAAAAATGAAAATACAAACAATCAGGCACTGGCAGAGACTACTAATATTGAGGACCAGAATCTCTTGAAGACTCAGAAACTCACTTTGACAGAAAAAAGAAAACAATTCAAAGAAAATTTCATAGAACAAACCAATCTAAGGTGGAACTTAAGCTATAAACTGCAAACAACAAAGACTAGAATGAGTTCCATAAAACCCCTAATAAGGATTACTTCTGACAGGGGAGAGGATGACTGCCTCCCTAAAAGAATTTTTCTGAAATCATACACGCGACTGACACTTCCTCAGCTAGCGTGTACACGCGGGCTGTGTGAAGGTAGGGTGCGGGTACATGCGTGCAAACCTTATACAGGTCACGTGTACCTCTGTGGGTCCCATAAAAAACAAAATGAAATCAAGCAAAGAAAAAGAGATAATTGGTATGGAAGACCTGAATCTTTGTTATCTCAGACTTTTGCAGAAACTTTAAAAACAAGAGATGAAACCAGTTTTTAAAAATACCTAAGAAAAAATATTCCCAGAAACCCTAGAGATCGCCAGTATGGTTGCCAATTCTGTTGTGAGTGGGAAATCCCTCTATGGACTAACACTTAGGGTTTTATCATGCATGAAGAAAAGACCTAAAGATTCCTACTTTTTACCATCATCCCGGACCTAATCCCCATTATTCTTAAGCAAATATGTGGTTAAGAAGATCAAGTGAACATACCTTATTTCTGGCATTTGATATTGATCTCTCTTCACGCTTGGTCTCTCTTTGACTGCAACTCTCCTCCCAAGGCTGACCTGCATTCACAAAATAAAAACAAAGAACTCCACATGCATTGATATACAGATTAATGGGTTAGAGATTTAATCAACGTGTATGAAATAAACAATGAAAACCTCATATGGTGGGACGGGAAAAGTACTCTTTTATTATTAACTTCACTAAAGAAACCTACAATGATGAAGTTGACCACCACTCTACGAACCTGGTCCTGGGCTCCTCTTCAACTGTCCTCCAACTACTTTTCTCTATACTTCTCTTTGCACAAGGATGGCTAAAGGTTGGGACAAGGGGAATGCTCAATTGGGTATAGTCTCTTTACTATGATTTTCCTCCTTTCAAATGGGACCCTTACCCATTATTTTATAGGCTAGAAGGAGCTAGGTATTTTTTTGAATGACCGGCCATGCATGGCCAAAAGGTTTAGTTAACTTGCCCAAATCTGTGTGTTTCGTCAACAAATTTCCCTTTTACGTGCTTTTGTAGTTACACGTGGGCTGTATTGGAGCAGCTAGCGTGTATACACGTGCAGTAATGGAGAAGGGTGTGTGGGCCTTTATAAAGGTTTTTTTTTAAGAAGAGTTGTTCAGTAGTGTTTTGGCAAAGAAGGAATCTGAGACAACCTGATGCCAGGTAAGTATGTCTAGTACAAATTAGGGTTATAACACATGTCTATCTCAGAGTTAGACCCTGGAAGAGTTCCCTGAGTATGGGAGTCTGTGCCAAGTTGGAACCTCTATATTGTGGACCATTTGAAGTCCTAGATAGAGTGGGACCTGTAGCCTATAGGCTAGCACTTCCTCCCACTGTAAAGGCACATAATGTTTTTCATGTTTCATTATTGAAAAAATATGTACATGATGTTAATGATAAAATTGACTGGTCTATGATCCAGGCGGAACCAAAGGGAGAATTCCTGCCAGAACCCCAATGCATACTAGACAGGAAGGAAACACCACTCAGGACTCAAACCATTGCACAGGTCAAGGTGCAATGGAAAAACTTTGGCCCAGATGAGGCTACGTGGGAAATGGAAGATTCCACGAGGCAAACATTTTCGATTTTAATTATTCCTATACATACATATCATATTGGTAGATAGAACATTGAGGATGATGATTCATTTAAAGGAGAGGGAATTGTAAGACCATTTTCCCCCCAGTTTGTAAATATAATTTTATTGGCCAGGAAATATGGGAAACTCAAAGTGTGAATGTTTAATTTGGTCGACCTTTGTATAAATGTCGATGAATGTAAATCCTATTATTTTGATGGATAATGGAGACATGTTGCATGAATGCTGAGAGAGAGGATGTGATAAGAAAGAGAGACCATGATTGCTAATGAAAAGGTGGTGGAGGGAACCCAGAATGGTTGCGATAACCCCCACTGAACTAGTACCATACTGGAGTTAATGTTCCTTAGATCATAACAATCCTCTACTCATAAATGAATTCCCGTTAGGATGGTAGGTGGGAAGGGCCTCCTCAAGAGTTAATGAGGGATGGGGAAGACTGCCGATCGAATGGCTTCCAGAGTTGATCACGAATGGAGGGATTCAAGCCACATGCAACCTTTCTAAGGGAAAGAAGGGAAGCATGGTGGACAGGGGGGAGTTTCTTGTGAAGAGTTCATAGATGAGAGAAGAAAATATCATGTTCGAGGAAGTATTGAAAGAAAAAACAATGAGTTATGATCACGGGGAATAGAGACAAAAACAGGAGAATGAGAGTAACCTTCATCCTCATCTATTCCTATATTGGGAGAATGAGAGTAACCTTCATCCCCAAATTCTATTGAGATGGAAGTACAAGACTGATTCTCAGAGAATCGTGGCCTAAGATCGGGGGTGTCTAGTGATAAATCCATTGGGAGTGATTGATCCTATGGTTGGGTGGAAAGGAGAATCCCTCTTAGCATTTGCATCACGCCTAGTGGCTCTCATAAGTGTTTTATTCTTAGTAATTTGAATTGAATACTTATAAGCCACAACTGGTTTCTGAATAAAATGAGTAAGTCCAAAACATGAGTCTGCTCCATCGAGAATCGTCCCATCTGCCTGATTCTCTTGGTGTTCTAGTTAATCCATCGAAGGAACCTCCCCCAGGGAATTGCACCTTGTCTCAGAGTCAGAGTAAGATTCTTGGTATGGCTACCGCTACGGTAAACCCATGAGAATACCCTACCCCAGTGTTATAGATCATAACTTGGTGAGTTAGGAAGGCACTTCATTCAGGTCAGTAGCCTATGAACTTTGAAAGTTACCCAAGCCCTTACCCAAAAACCTGACTAAGATTACGTATAACTTCCCAAGAACTATCTGAAGGTTCATGAGATCCGGGTCTGGAAAACCCTGTACAAGAAGGAGTTATATGTTATGAACATAAATATACATATAAATAGATAGGCGATATTCATAACATAATAACTAATTAATAAATAATAATTATTAATAATGAAAGGGCATGTCTCTAAGGACATGACTATTGGTTAAGGGCACCCCTACATGGGTATATAAACAAGCCCTAATTCTCAATTGTAACATCTTATTATCTTATCTTATATATTCATTTATTATTTACAATCCTATATGGATTACTTTGTTATATTCCAAGTATTTTGGATAATTGTTGTGTGAGCGAACTTTGTTTGTCTCATTTGGTATCAAAGAGAACTTGGTATAAGATTAGGTATAATTTCCCAAGAACCATCTGAAGGTTCATGAGATCCAGGTCTGGAAAACCCTATACAAGAAGGAGTTATCTCTTGAAGGTTTCAGAGTCGTGGGAGTTTGAAGCTCCGAGAAAGTTAATTTCGTTACCTATGTTCAGAAAGGATAGTGATTCCAATTATCAAAAGGGAGTATCCTTTCATTTGGTAAGCGAACGGATGAGATCCTTTCAAAATTATCCCAGTTCTGTCAAGAACAATGGATCTAGAGGAGGAGAATAGGAGTTAACACCTCGACCCCTTCAGTATTTTCAAGTAGCAATGAAATCGAGACCGTAGATCCCAAGATCCATTGCTAAATACCTTGGTCATCGATCTTACCCCTTGTGTAGGTAGGAGAGTGGACTTGTCAAATTCCTGATAGTCCTGAAGAAATCGGAACCGTCCATCAGAAGGAACACATGGAGGGAGATCAAAATTTTGCTGACTCGCACATCAAAAGAGTCAACGGGCGGAGTTTTAAGGAATCACGAAACGCAAATCCATTCTGGACCATTGGATCCAAAAGGACACGTGGAAAAGATCCATACATTTCATGAAAACGGGTATCGGGAGATCAGAGGTGGAGACGAGGAAAAAACTTGCGAAGTAAGAATTCATGAAATCATTTAGACCGTCCATCGAGAAGGGACACGTGCAGGGAGATCAACATTTCACTGACTCGTAACTCAGGGAAGTAAAAGGATGGAGTTATAACTCTTGAATTGTGAGATGTGAAGTCCCGTCAAAATCTGGGCCGTTTATTTGTGGGAGGCTCAGAGCCGTTGATCTGTAGAGTGGAAGAATTTCGGACCTTCGGACTTTGGGATTCCAAGGAGGAGGATTTGGATGAGTTTTCCAACTTTGTGAGTGGAGAAATCCCAATTGAATCTAGACCATTGGGTAGAGAGAGACATGTGAACCATCAATTTAGCTTGGTCATGGTTTCAGGGATTTGGTCATCGGGAAAATGAAAGTGAAGACTTTCCGAAAGTCGCGAAGGCAAATTGCTGACTTAATCTAGTCCATTGATTAACATAGGGTTTAGATCCATCATATCTTCATGAGTCGGAGACTTGGAAAGGAAGGAAGAACTGTTCGTGATTCTCCGAATCACGAAGTCCTGAAAAATATGGGAGCTGGGACCCAGTCCTAGAGGAAGGTCACGCCGTGATCATACGTGAGAGGGATAGCACTTTATAGGCCCCTAATCGGGTTTTGAGACTTGGAGAAGTTGGAATGCCTTGCATTAAAATCCCCAAAGTCGAGAAATGTGACGCGTCGTTTAAATTAATCCTGTGGTCATGGAAATGGTCACGTGAGCGGAGGGAGCTAATGGTGATTAATCCCTTTCAGAAATTGAGAGTTGGAGGAGATAGTGATCCTTGCGTCAGAATTTTGAAAGTCATGAAATGTGACACGTCATTTAAATTAAGCCCATGGTCATGGATAGGGGTCACAAGGAGGAGGATAAGGGAAGAGCTAGCCTGCGCTAGGCCCCTATAGGAATTCAGGGAATTGTGTCCCTTGAGAAAAAGGCGAAATGTTTTTTATGCCTATCTTGGGTGTGTGACAAAAATAATGTGGATGTATTGTTTAATTTAGTAATTGATTAATCGTACGTCTTGAAATTAAATATATGTTTTCTTTTGCGCCATGAAAATAAAATAAAGTTGATTACACTTGCACCTTAACTTATGTTTTTATATGATTGATTAAGCCATTATAATATCTTGGGCCTTATGAAATAAAGTTGATTACACTTGCACCCTTAGAATAATGTTGACATATGATTGATTTATTAATTATATTCTCTTGCACCATGCAAAATAAAGTAAATTTATCATGCGTCATGAATGATATCGATGTATGAATGATTGAGTATTTAAATTCTCTTGCACCATGAACAATAATAATGTTGATTGATTGAGCTAGTTGGTTTTCGAATTGATTGTGTTAGTGGGATTAGACACCTCCTTGTTCCTCAGAATAATCACCATCCCTGAGACCTTAAGTGGTCAAAATCAACCGGATGAATCCTGGGCTTGAGCATTGCTTATGTTTCTTGGAGGTCCTAAACTTGTAGGGTAGGTTGGGCGGCTAGTAATTTTAATATTTAGTATTGGGTTGACCACTATTTGTAATTTTATTCAGTTGATGTGTTGTGTTGAAATGCATCGCTATTAAGTTTATGTGTTGGTCACGTGTTGTTATAATTTATGTTGATGTGTTGGTTGTGTCGTGATTGATTTCGATAATGATTCGCTTGCACTGCTTTTAATTATGATTTTGTTTATTTATGCGCTTCTATGAATTATGTGTTGATGTTAATGTCCTAATGATTTAAAAAAAAATTACCTATTGTGCTTCACATTCCTAGTCGTAACAGAGGGGTCGTTACACAACCCCAAGAACTCTCATAGATCTTCAGATCTTCTTAGGCCTTGCCAAATTATATTATAGATTTATATTGGGGTTCTCCCATATTGCATGGGATCTCAGCTGAGTGACCAAGGGTGGTTGCAAAGACAAATTTGTGTGGGGAATATCACAATAGAAAGCTTCTTATGATCTGAAACATCACTTATGCTCAGCGCTAGTGCTCACCTTAGTCTATCTGCAACAACCGTTTTAGATTGAGATTGATGCTTCCGATTATGTTGTTGGTGTCATTGTCTCTCAACATGGTAATCTAATGTCCTATCATAGTGAGACACTCTCAGATTTCGTATGTAAGTACCCTACCTATGACAAACAAATGTATTTCATCATACAAGTCTACTTCCAATGGAAGCATTGCATTAAACAAAAGGATAAAATTATCCATATATATCAAAGCCTTTGTAGTTCATGCAGACACATGGAAAATTGCAGAATGTCCGCCATCAAAAGTGGTCCACATGATTTCAACAGTTTCACCTCAACATCAAGTATAATAAAGGGGGCACCAATCATGTCGATGACTACCTCAATTCACCCCCAGTTGTAGTGAGTGTGCAAATCTTATTTGGGAATCCCACTACAGTTAGGCCACTTTCCCACTACATTTGGGTGGTAGGACACTTTGGCGTGGAGAAGATGATAGAAGTACTAAAAAAGTATTTCTATTGGTTGAAGCTTTGACAAGATTTTAGTAAGTATATCAAATCCTGCAGTTCCTATTCCATTTCCAATCCAACCATTAAAAAATAAGGAATGAGCACCCCTCTTCCTACCCCCAATGGGCCTTGGGAATCCATATCTATGGAATACATGTCAGGTATTCCTTCCACCAAGAATGGAATTGACTGTGTATTCGTGGTTGTTGACTGATTCTCTAAGATGGCCATTCTAACCCCATGCAAGAAAAGTATCACAACCAAGGCCACAACCAAGATATTCTTAGAGAATGTATGGGTACACTCCGATCTACCACAAAATATCTTATCAAATCAGGACATCATATTATTGAGCACATTCTGGTCAAGCCACTGGTAGATTTTGGACACCAATCTCACTAAATCCATTTCCTTCCACCCTTAGACTGATTTTTTGGCACAAAATTGGAGACCGAGGTTCTCGGAGGTTTCCAACAAAATATATCAAGTCTAGGAGCACTAACGTATTCAACCTTCTGCGAGGGAAGAAGGTATCGCCCAAAGCACAGCCAAAACAGGTGTGTGGTGAAGTGAGTTAAATAGAATGCATCATCAGGTTTATCATTATCATATTCATATTCATACATTTATATGCAAGAGGACATTCAAAAATAGTAATTATATGCTAAATGCAAATGAAAAAAGTAATTATGAAGCATAGAAACCATGTATTCTTACACAACATAAAAAACTTTTAGGGTCCAAAACATCTCTTATATTAGCAGCATCTCAAAATCCTTGATACATAGAGTACATCTCTCATACAATATCTCATGCATCGATATGTATTCCGCTATACCCATTACATACTCTAAGATTCTATGGAAGCAAAGTAACATTCAAGAACCTTTACAATAACTTCTCAAGACTTACTCAATAAAAATGATAGTAATGATAAAGATAACATATCGTAACCCTTTTTGCATTACATATATCCATATTTATATTTTCCATTGGGCGCTTCTTGGATTCTTGATTTTTCTGTTGTTTTCTTCCATGCTCTCGAAGCTCTTGTCTCTTTCCGCTACTCATCCAGCTGACGCATGATCGATTTTCATTACTGACACTATTGAAATTGGCTTTCTGCAAAACGTTATCATTTTCTCAAAAAAAATATTTCTCAAAATGGAGGGCCCAACAGGCCTCGACCACAACCTTTGAATCATCTCGAGTTAAACATATTCTTCCTTACTATGGTCTCCCTCAAACGGAGGGCCCAAATCAAGGATGATATGCACTTCTCACTGGTGGAACTGGTCATATTGGTCCACTCTTTCCTACCATTTCCTAATGAGAATGGATGCACCCACGACAAATTCTTGGCCCACATCAACAGTCATCTCTTCAAGCTTGGTGGTCAACATGACATTCCATTTGGAGTCAACAACTGAATATAGATGTTGTAGTGGGATATAAGTAGATTGGACCATAGGACATAATTCCCTGATCTCTTTCTTCATGGATTGAGTAGCCTCATGTAGTGCATCCATCTTTTCTTCGACTACTTGGATCTATACAAACTTGGCTTGCTAGTCGATGAGATCATCGATAGCCCATGCTTCCACGTTCAACTGGTTAAGATGTGAATGCAACTCCTCAATCGACTTGCTGCGGTGCTCCAATAGTCCAACCCAATCATTGACCATATTAAATAGCTCCCGACATTCACCAACCCAAGAATGGAGGGATGAACAAATGTTATCACCCTTAGAAATGACTTGGGTGATATTTTCACGTAGAGCCTTGGGATAATATTTCTCCTAGAGTTTGATAGTCTCGAGTTGGTGCTGGAGACTATTTTCCTTCCTGATCTAGGTGGATATTGGTGGCCAACCATCTATTCCAAATTGCGCATATTAACATTTTTTAGTTCAACACGTTCTTTTGTACTTCTTTGTAATTTTGGGTTCTACACTTCCAAGTATGTTTGAATCCCTACACATCTTCCAAGTGGATACTGTTGGACGCCCACCTAATCTAAATGTCTTATTTTGGAAATTTTCACGTCAACACATCTTTCTGTACTTCCAGAGCCATTTTGGGGCCCTAAACAATGGTTTTTTGGCTTTCTATAGTCAAACTGTAGACGAAGTCAAAGTTTTATGACATAATGTGTAGTTCTCAAAAAGATCTTTCCAATGGGCTACCATGTGCTTAAAATGGAGGTCGTATGCAAAAGTTACGACCCCAAGAAGTTGAGGTACCAACTTACCTAGTGAGGCCCACATAAATTTTGGTGTTTCACCTCTTAGGGTTAGGATTTTGGATTTCTAGTGTTTTGAAATTCATGAGTAATGTTAAAAAGGAATCTAGAGCCTCATTGTAATCATTTCTGCTTAGAGGGATGCACGTAACAAGAACATCTCTTCTCAGAGATAGATACCACCATTCGAGCAAGTTATTCCCAGTTCTACAATTTTACAGTTTCATCCTATTTCATTTATTCAATAGAGGTTATTATTCATTGGATATCCATTGTTGTTCTCTGTATCTCTATGTTATTCTATTCAGTATGTTAGTCAATTAGTTCCACTCATAAATACAGATTAGTGATAGCAGAGAAGTCTGCTCTTCATTTATTTTTCTTTGTGCATGTCCCCTACAAGATCTGGGTACAAGAAGTTGGGACTCAAACCGATCGAGCCTTTTCAAGATCGCTCACGCCGAGCCCAACAAAAATCTACGGGGGAAGAAAATAAATATGATGGAGAAGGAGATCCTTTCAAAATGATGCTCGAGGAATCCCTTGCACAACAAAGGAGAAAAATGATGGAAAGTTTTTTCACATATCCTTCAATAGTTTCCAACAGAAGAAGCATCTTCATCAAGAGGCCATGCAACCCCCTTCAAGGTATAGGTAAATTTTGATATTCCATTATTTTAAGGAATGATAGATGCAGATGTTGTAGATAAATGGTTGAATCTGCTCGAAGGGTATTTTTCGATCCACAAATTTTTCGATAGGGAAAATATTACTTTTCCACTCCTTAAGGTTGTCCCCCATGTTAAGGACTGGTGGGATACTTACTTTGAGCAAAGGGCCATAGAGGAATCTGCAATATTTGCAGTCGACCCCACATGGGATTCCTTCAGGGATTCCATTAAAGAATAGTACTACCCAGTTGGAATCTACGAGGACCAGTACACAAGATGGACCACCCTGTCTCGGGAAAGGGACTAGACAATACCATATTTCACCAATATTTTCCATACCTTGTGCACCAAATTGGGTATCAAAGAATCTGTGTGACATTTGGTGCTCAAATACCACATATTTTTGCATAGATACATTCAAACATAAATGGAGTTTTTGTACATTGCATCATTGGGTATGACTTATATATATGTTGTCAAGATCTAGCAAAAATTTAAGCAGAAGAGGCAAGAGTTTGGATCTGCAAAATCCTCACAACCAAAGCAGGGAAAAGGTGACCCCAAACCACACAACACGGGACAAAGAAAAGATGGCCACTCTCAAGACAACCAGTCCAAGATACAACACAAGAAGGGTAATGAGAAGTCGAAGAAGGACACAAGAAAATGGTCTGCAAACCATAAAATCCCTTGGTACAACACCTAAGAATTCTGCTCCAAGCAGTCACTTATGGTTGAGATGAAAGATTCTAAGTCAGAGTCTTATTTTGTATCTGAATCAAATCTAGAAGGAGGGAAGAATATTATTGATGATGAACCCAGTGCCACTGTCACTACCACCAAAGTGCATCTAAGCGAACCAGAAGAACCAGAGGACAAAGTACGCCTCTTTCACTCACAAATGTGGGTAAAGGGAATCCACTTCATTTCATTGTTGATAGCGACAGTCAGAAGAACCTACTATCAACAGAGGTTGTCAAATGGATTGAACTTCTAACGACATCACACCCACAATCCTACACCATCAACTGGCTTTGCCAAGGAAGAGATCTTTGTGTCAACCAACGGTGTCTTTCTCCCTACGAAAAGACTTTCAAAGATGAGGTATTATGTGCTATTTCTCCCCTTGAAGTTTGTGGTGTTCTCTTAATACAACCATATTTTTGGAAGCAACATGATATGTATGATTCTAGACCGCACATTGTTATTATTACTTTGGGTAGACACTTATACAAGATACCAGAGGTAGCGATGCCTATCACTATTTCTTTAATATCTGCTAAGCAATGTAGTAAGGTCATTTCACAGACTGGGAAGTTCTTCTTCTTTGTGATCTGGGCTCACAGTAAGAAGAAGGTCGTGTCCACATCTGTGGCCTCTACACAAAGCCTCTCATTGCAGAAGAAGAAAGTGGACGGGATCGTGGAAGCATATAGAGACATCGTCTCCTCACCCATCGGGGTACTGACACACTGCCAAGTCAAGCATCCAATTGTTCTAACCCCCGGAGCACCTCTACCTAATGGACTAGTATATCGTCTCTCACTAATGGAAAATGAAGAAATAAAGCATCAGATCCAATAGCTTCTTCAAAAGGGGCACATCGAACCCAACTCATCGCCTTGTGGAAGCCCAATTGTACTAGTGTAGAGGAAAGATGAGACCTAGCAGCTCTGCATTGATTATAGAGAATTAAAAAAATTCACAGTCAGGAACTAGTACCTGATTCCTAGAATTGATGACCTTCTTGACCAACTCAAGGGGGAAATGTTCTTCAACAAGATTGACCTAAAGTCTGGCTACCACCAGGTTCCCATCGAACCAACTGATGTATGGAAGACAACTTTCAAATCTAAATAAGGTCTCTTCGAATGGTTGGTCATGCCCTTTGGATTAACAAATACACCAACCACTTTCACGAGATTGATGGATGATGTATTAAGACCCTTCACCAACTCTTTTGTGGTGGTATATTTGGATGACATCCTCATCTTCAATAGAACTTGGAAGGAGCACATGCAACATATTCAATAGGTTTTGATCACTCTGCGGTAGCATAAGCTATATGCCAACTTGGAAAAATTATCCTTTGGCATGAATAGGGTCCAATACTTGGGATACATTGTTGATGAACATGGGTTACATGCTGATCCATCTAAGATCCAAGTCATCCATGACTGGCCAACCCCAACCACACTAACTGAGCTTCAGAGCTTCTTGGGACTGGCCAACTTCTACCGACGGTTCATGTTGGGATTCTCCCATATTGCATGGGCCCTCAGCCAAGTGACCAAGGGCGGTGGCAAGGAAACTTTCGCGTGGGGGAAGGAGCAACAATGAGAATTTGATGATATGAAGCATCGCTTGTGCACAACTCTAATACTCTCCTTACCTGATATGAAACAATCGGTCGATATTGCGACTGATGCATCCAACTATGTTGTAGGAACATTTCTCACTCAGGATGATCATTCGATAGAATACCATAGTGAGACACTCTCAGATACTATCTAGAAATACCCCACCTATGACAAGGAAATTTATTCCATTATGAAATCCTATCATCAATGGAAACATTACATTCTGGGAAATGAGACAATCATCCAAACTGATTACAAGCCTTTGCAGTTCATACAGACACATGGGAAGTTGTAGAACGACCACCATTAGAATTGGTCCACCTACGTGCAAAAGTTCCATCTCAACATCAAGTATAAGACAGGGAGAACAAATCGTGCCACTGTCTGCCTTATCCAACCTCCCAAGGCTGCACTCACCACTGTGCTCCATTCCTGTGGACATGAGGCATCTGAGTGTCCCCAACTTTATCAGCAGGATCCATACTTCACCACCACCTATCATATTTTGGGTACATGTGAAAACACCACCGATTTTCACATTCAGGATGGAATGTTATGCTATCTGGGCAATCTCCATGTTCTTTCAAGCAATCGTGTAAAGCTGATTTGGGAGGCTCACTATAGTTAGATGGAAGGACATTTTTGCATGGAGAAAACTGTGGTCATTCTATAGAAACATTTTTATTGGCCAAAACTTTGAAAGGACATAAAAAATTATATCCGATATTGTACTTCCTGTGCCATTTCCAACCCAACCATCAAGAGTCAAGTCTTAGACACCCCTCTTGCTACTCCCGAGAGGCCTTGGGAATCCATCTCGATGAATTACATGTATAGCCTTCCATCCACCAAGCAAGACAATGATTGTGTATTTGTGGCATTTTATTGGTTTTCAAAGATGGTCATCCTCACAGCCTGCAAGAAGAGCATCATAGCGACAGATACTTCCAAGCTCTTCTTCGAATGCATATGGGTCAATTTTTGGATACCACAGACCATCATCTCCGATCAGGAAAATAGGTTCCTCAACACATTTTGGTCGAGTATCTAGTCACTATTGGACACCAAGCTCACCAAATCCACTGCTTTCCACCCCCAAACCAATGACCAAATAGAGGTAATCAATTAGATGATTGTGCACATCCTGCACATGTACAACTCTAAGAATCGATGTACATGGGATGAGATTCTTCCCTATGTTCAACACAACTACAACATGACTCTCCATAGATTCACCAGCCATAGCCCATTTCAGGTGGGGCAAGGATTCCAACCCTTAGGCCCCATTGATGTTTTACTACCTCTTGCAACCACACAAGAAGAATCTTCCCATGTTCAGTTTGAGGTCGACAAAGACACCATATTCATTGAGTGGATTAAACACATCCACTAGTAGGTCCATGAAATTTTGCAGAAATCCAATGCTAAGTACAAACAACGCCATGATCAACACAGGGTATCACACTAGTTTTAGGTGGGAGACAAGGTCTAGTTACATTTGGAGAAATATCGCCTTACAGGGCCCCATTGAAAGCTTTGCCCACTGTGCTATGGGTCTTACACTATCACCAAGGCTATGGGGATCAATGATTTTGAGCTCAACACTCCACCCTTCCCTGGCTTGTACCCAGTGTTCAATGTGGACCTCCTTTGACCATATTTTTCACAACTATTGGACACCTCAGAGATTGCAGAAAAAATGGAACCAACAGAGTTCAACCCTGACTGCATAGAACAAGCATCCACTAATCAGATAGTGGAAACACAAGTCAAGGGAACTTTCTAGCAGAGGATCCAACTTTATTGGGTTGTCAAGGATGGGAAACTCCTACACCAAGGAAAGTGTCTCACCTAGGGAAAAATTCGGTAGAAGTTTCCTCACCTGATGGGGGAACTCAATATAATGGAGACCATTGCTTCCTAAGGGGGGAGGACTGATCTAGGTGGATATTGGTGGCTACCCACCTATTCCAACTGGATCCTGTTGATAATTTTTAGTTCAAAATGTTCTTATGTACTTCTTTGTAATTGTGGGTTCTACACTTCCAGGGTTGTCTAAATCCCTACACATCTTCTAGGTAGATATTGGTGGCCACCCACCTAACTCAACTGGCTTATTTTGGAAGTTTTCATGTCAGCACATCTTTCTGTACTTCAAGGGCTGTTTTGGGGCCCTAAAGAATTTTTTTTGTCTTTCCACATTTAGTTGTAGATGAAGTTAGAGTTTGACGACATAATGTGTAGTTCTCAAAAATACCTTTCCAATGGGCTATCACACGCCTAAAATAGAGGTCGTATGTAAAATTTACTACCCCGAGAAGTTGGGTTACCAACTTACCCAGCGGGGCCCACATAAGTTTTGGCGTTTCACCTCCTAGTGTTAGGTTTTTGGATATCTATGGTTTTGGAATTCATGAGTAATGTTAAAAAGTCCTCTGGAGCCTCATTGTAATTATTTCTTCTTAGATGGATGTGCGTAGCAGCCACATATCTTATCAGAGATAGCTACCACCATTCAAGAAAGTTGTTTTTAGCTCTGCAGTTTTACAGTTTCAACCTATTTCATTTATTCAATAGAATTTGTTGTTCACTGGATATTTGTTGTTGTTATCCATATCTTTGTTTTATTGTATTTAGTCTATTAGTCAGTTCATTTTGCTCATAAATTCAAATCACTTCCCTGCGATTTGCATCCATGCATCTGCAATAATCGTGATTTATTCTATAAGAACAACTAGGGTAATGTCTTCTATCAACTCTGATACTACATGTCTAAATTTTTTCTAGACTTGAAAAAATAGATCTGACATGGCCACAACAATGGATTTGTCCTACACCTGCAATCCATGCTGATGCTCTCTAGCAGATGATGCTACAATGATGTTCATGCAAAGTTGTTGCATTTTTTGTGTGAGATTGTTTTTGGTATGCTCAACTGTAATAATCCTTTGCTCAAGCTGATCCATCAAGGCTCAAAAGAGATGGAAAATATGTCGAGTGGACCAAGCTGTGATCTCCCCACCGATTAGTGATTGATCTAAGGGAAGCCAAGAATCCAATTTTTTTTCACTAGTGACTGAGTGCTCAGATAGGCTGGGGGTGCCAACACCATCAGGACTAGGAGACGTAGTATAAATACTATAGACAATCCAAGATTGAACCTTGGGAGAAAGTGTCTCAATCACATTTATGCACTCAAGGCACAATTCTA
This sequence comes from Picea glauca, assembly GCA_000966675.3. NCBI lineage: Eukaryota > Viridiplantae > Streptophyta > Pinopsida > Pinales > Pinaceae > Picea > Picea glauca. The sequence continues at coordinate 110,903 of JZKD02S1662457.1, forward strand.
AGATCTCTCGAAACTGTTGGGGATCCTGTAGCATTGACTCAATCTATTCCTTAACAAAACTAGTACTATGAGCCGAGTGAGTATCTTTTTAGGTGTCCATATGATTATTAGGAGGATCCAGACTCATTTGTTCTAGTATGTTAGATGATTCTTCATCCACTGTAGAGAGGATAGAGTCGGGTTGAGTGTCGAGGGGGATCTGAACCTACAAAATCTATACAATGGATGGAATGGGGAAGGTGGTTCTTGGGTCATCATGAAATAGGTAGTAGAGGAAGGTGTAGTAGTGTTGATATGATGGTGAGGGTATGATGGAGTGGAAGATGAGGCATCTTTAGTTGAACTAGAAAATTGGCAAGTGAATGCTTCTACGACGGAAGTGGATTGAGTCTGGATTGGTGGATCATCAATAATAGTGATACTCATAACAAAGGAGGGAAAGGGTGTAGTGGTGTAGGTCAAGGGTGGAAGTGAAGACATAGGAATGGCCCTAGTGATAATGGGGTTGGAAGTATATTTGGAAAAATAATCATTGGGTGGTTTCTTCATAAGAAAAGTGGAAGCAAAGACCTCACGCAACTACTTACCAGTGATGGTGGAATACTCTCGGATGGAGGAGAATGAAATATGAACTTGCCCTTAGGTAGTTCTTCCTCTTCACTTTCGTATTCCCCTTCCTATGAGCTTGAGGGAATTCTATCTCTCTTTGACAAGATGGGGCCTGCAACAGGTGTATGTTTAGGAGATGACTATTTTGATATGGGAGGCATCAAGTAGGTATTACATGATCTTTTATTTTCCTTTGTAACTCTTGTCCAACCCATGAATTCCTTGTCCAGAATTTCCTCATCTAGATAGAAAGGAAATGCAGTGTAGTCATGATTCATACCAAACCAAATTTTATGGGTGTTCTTTATGAGAAGTTCTCGTGGAATCCTTGGGTAATGTGTGGAAGAAATCAATTCATTGTGCCACTGGATAAATGTAGTGTTTTGTTTTTTCAAGTGAGCAACAATAGTGTGACTATGCTAAGGGTCAAAGATCTTGGTGATACAAATGTCTGTAGCATGAGAGAGGCTTTGAACCTGAGGTGATTTCCACTTAGACATAGAAAATGTGACCAAAACATAACCATAGATGAAATATGTGGCTTGGTCATGCACATTAGCACAAGCCTACAACATCTTTGTGAGCAGGTATTTGCACTAGTTCAAGGGTGTGTCATTTTTACTAAACTCAACCACTACTATGGTGTCTAGTGTGCACTCAACTTACAAGTAGTTATTCATGACCTTTCCTACAATGATATAGCATGCACAACAGACCTGATCATTGTTAATGGGTTCAATCTATGCTCCACAACCTCCTTGACTCATTTCATATTTGTCATAGAGACTAATCTCACCTTTTTCCCAGTCATGCTTCCTTAAGCCCTAGAAACCTTGTGCTACATCTTGGAGTTCCATGGAGAGGCTGGTCAACTTATGAATATCTTCGATGTGAATGGGGTAGGCCTAGTCCAACCACAAATCACCATTATGCACCTTGTTGATGAAAAACTTGGTGCACCAGGTGACTTATCCAGTAGTGTCGAACATTGGTAGGTCACACAAATTTATAAAGGTAGTTTCCCAAAGGGGAATGAAGGATAACTTCCAGTCCCATTGTATTTCACTAGACGAGAGGGTCAAGCCAAGAAATACATGAATATATGGATCTCCATCTGTGGGTATTGTGATGCATCTTCGATATCAATGTCAAGAAACTGATTTTTCTCAACCTTTCCATGAAGATCCCCTAATACTTTGACACATGGATCGATGAATTCCTATGGAACAATGAATTTGGGAATGGACCCTCGATCGAAAGTGCAAACCATCCTAGTGGAAATGCATTGGTAAATGAATAATACTGATGGACAAAGGCGTGTGTGCAGGCTCATAGAATGTTCAAGGGGATCCAGAATTGGATATGAAACTAACTTGAAGAAAACAAAATAATGTCGAGTAGTAAGGACAAGAAAAGTATATAGGAAATAGTTAGGAAGTGACATGACTAGTAGTCATTAAGAGATATGATGTGGAGGTAATGCGATATTAATGTCAGATGTGCCCATCGAACACAAAAAAATCTAAGAGCGATTTGGGAAATTAAGAGCATAAGCCAGAAACCAGTGGTGGGACAACCGGTTAAATAGAAAATGAAATAATGCACCATGAATTAGCCGGAAAGGTACAAACAGTTGTTGGGAGTTTAGTGACTCTAATGGGTAATGATAGGATGGTGACCAAAAAGGTACCAATGATAGTTAACAAATAAGGTGACAAAGACATGGAACATATTGCAAACTTGGAAGATACTAAATACAAAAGGATTTATTTATACCTCCCCAACCACAAAGGTGATATATGGGATGGACACATTGATAATGACAACTAGACTCTAAGACAAGCAACAATTGGAAATGTCACCATTTCATTGACATAAAAGGGAAATAACAAAAAAAATGAAAATATTACCTACGGTAACCACTCCCGGTGATATGAGAATTGTGAAATTTATCTTATCAAGCATAAATGTAGGGCTTCATACATGCACCATTCACCCAACCTAGACGAAGAATTCCATTGAGTTTCATGAGTCTGACAACTCCGAACACAGATATTTCTTCAACTATAAAAGGTCTGAGCCAATGCATTGGTAGTTTCCATGGATGTTTTGATACTTACTTTCATATAACAAAACTTGATCACCCTACACAAAAATATTATTCTTAATGTGTCTATTATGCCAAGCCTTCTATCTAGCCTTCTCGATGGTTTGATTAAAATTGACCAAAAATCGGGCTTCATCTAACGCAAACAACTTTGTGACCCATTCCACAAATGATTCATCATCTGTCATGGAAGTGACTTGTGCAATATGTAAATTTGGAGTGATTAATTCGGCAATAAAAACAACTTCTCGACCATAAACTAGTTGGAGTGGAGTACATTTATACAGTTTCTTTGCAGTAGTCATGTAACCCCATAATACTATTGGAACCCTTTCATCACAGTCATATCAATTAGCGCAACAAAATTTAGTCAATCTTTTCTCTAGTATTTTGTTAAACACCTCCACTATACCATTGTCTTGTGGATGATACAAACTACTCTTATGGTTTTGAATGAGAAATTCCTGAGTAAGAGTAGCAATAGTCTCACTGATAAAGTGGGCTCCTTGATCACTAGTTAAACTTTGAGGGCACCCAAATATAGTGATTATGTTCTCAAATATTAAATGAGCCGCTATATCCATAGAACAATGTCTAATAGCTTATGCTTCATCCCAATGAGTTAAGTAATCAGTTTTGATGATAATATATCTAGCCTTTGAGTTTTTCCCTGGTGTATTAATCGATCTGATAAAGTCAACTTCCCATTTCTCAAATGCTTCAAGAGTATGAGAAATATGTAGGGGAAACTCATCCATGCACAATGATTTACCGACCCTATGAAAAACATCACAAGCCCTGGCATAAACTTTAGAATCTCTTAATACAATTGGCCACCACAATCCTACCTATAATATATATTTTTTTTCCTTACCTCCTACATGGCCTCTCATAAATCCACTATGACATTCCCACAAGATATCCAATATTTCATGTTCAATAACACATCGTATGAGGATACTATCCAATCCCAACTTGTACAGTTGACCTACGATCAAATGATAGTCTGTTGCATGAAACACTAGGTTTCTCTTTTGAGTTGCAAAATAACCTTCAGGGAAAACACCCGTGCTAAAAAATAAAGCAATGTTAGACAAGTGATAAGGAATATATTAAACTTTGAAAATATCTGCATCTGAGAGCTGGTCATCTACATCTCCACAACTTTATCCTAACTCTATTCTAAACAAATGATCAAGAATCACATTTAATTTACATGTCTTAACAATGACTTCAAAATAAAACTCATGAAACAACAAAAACCATCTACAAATTTTGACTTCCAGTACATGCTTATTAACCAAATATTTTAAAGAAAAGTGATCAGTGAAGAATCTAAAATGACCACCTAACAGATAATGCCTAAATTGTTTTAAAGCATATAACATATCCAAACCTTCCCTTTCAATGGTAGTGTAGTTGCGCTCAACCTGAGAAATATTCCTACTAGCAAAGTAGATGGGATGATCTAGGTTTCCTTCACTAGGTTACGAAAGGATTTCACCCAAAGAAATTCCAATAGCATCAATGTGTACATGGAATTCCACTTTCTAGTTTGGGTATACTAGAATAAGTGTAGTGCTCAACGTTTCTTTGAGGGTGTCAAAAGCTTGATCACACTCTAACTTCCAACTGAAGGATTTATATTTCTTCAGCAATTTCTCCAACTAGGTAGTGAAGCTTGCGTAATTCCTGATAAATCTATGGTAATACCTAGTATATCCCAACGTTGACCACAATTGTTTATAACTCGTAGGCGGAGGCATATTTATTATCACAACAAACTTTACAGGATCAACTAAAACTCCTTCCCTGCATATTATATGTCCTAGAAAATTTTCGAATGGTACACAAAAAATACACTTCTTCAGGTTTAAGGAAATTTATAGCTTTCTACAATGATAAAACATCAGTTAGAGTATACCTATGTGCTCCTTCAATAGTCTATATATTGTCCAATCGTACATATACACTTCAAGAAATTTATGAATAAATTTGTGCAATGAAACAATGACTATTCGAGAGAAAACAACTGGGACGTTATTTAGTCCGAAGGGAATAATATTATAAGCAAAAGAACCCCATTCTGTAGTAAATGTAATATTTATTTTTTCCTCTTCTGCAATTCTAACCTGATGGTATCATGATAATCCATATGTAAAAGAATATGATTCATTTCCCTCTACTTGGTCAAAGACCTCATCACTAAAGGGAGTAAGAAAAGGGTCGTGTACACAAGATAAGTTTAGTCTCCTCTAGTCCACACAAACTCTTATATCATCAATACCCTTCTTGCTCTCGATTGTAATAGGACTAATCCACTCAACCTCATCCATAGGAAAAATTATCCAAGGTGCTAACATTCGATCAATTTATTTCTTAACCTTATACTTGACTCGTGGGTTCAGATGGTATGGTCCGTGCATGGAAGACTTAGAATCCAATTTTAATTTGATCATCATTTATCCTCAATATCCCTTGATTCCCTTCAGTTCTGAAAATCTCTTAGGAAATAGATATTCATACTCCCACAATAGAGCCTGTATCTTTGTCATATTTTTTGCATACCAATAATCACTTATGGATGCAATCTTAGGATGCTTCTCACTCCCTATTTTTACTTTATTCAACCTCAAGGGTTGAGAGTATGAGCTTCTGATATCACCTAATATGGTATCCTTGTTTTCTCTTTTTTCGGTGGATTTCTGAAAGGTCAAATTTATGAGTTACTCCAATCCTCTGAATCTTTAGGGTCCTTATCAAATTTACTACAAGCCATGGGTATTCTCATAGGGGAAGGATACTAGCTATATTCAAGCAAGTGTTCATGCTCATAGAAAACTATAAGTGGATGTTTAGTCTTAAACTCAATACTAAACAACATATTCTTAAATTGTTGGAGCACAACTGTGATTTTGGGAGTCATCCTAGAAAATGCGAAATCATGGGAGAACTAATTTTGAAGTGCCTGTTGTTGGTGTCTAAAGATGTCTAAGAACAACCTTAGTTTAACATTAATTTATCAACCCAAGGATTCGTCTAAACATATCAACAAAGTCTATGTAGATAGCTCGTAGAGTCTAAAATCGTGTAGTTAAACCAAATCTGAGTTTATCAACAATCAAGTTCCTCAAACATTCATTAAAGATTCTAAGATTTGAAATCTAAAGTTGTGCAATGCAAAAGAACTAATTAATCTATCGAATTCATTTTAAGAACAATAATTGAATCTAAATAAAGACTTGCAGAATTGACTATTATTATGAATCAAATTACTGGAAAGGAAAAAGGTGAATTATTCTATCTATGGAAAGAAACAAAGACTGTAATCTTATCGAAAAGAGATAGTAATCGTACTTTTGTTGAAAGGAACAACAACTATATTTTAACAGAAAGGAACAACAAATGTAAACTAAGTGAAAGGAACAACAAATGTAAACTAAGTGAAAGGAACAACACATATGAACTTACAAGGAACTGTCAGGCATCAAATCTCAGTAATAGGAATTGGAGCAATAATCATCTAATGCTTAAGGAAATATCTATCTCTTTCAAATGATATAAAATCATCAACACACTTATGCATTCATTTAACTACTGTAAAAGCGAATCGAATCACAAAATAGAAATTGAACCAGGGATGATTTTAAGGATGGAAATTTATTTTAAAATGTAGAAACCTTGGCGAATCTTACTAATCCTTCATATGCCTACTATAAATGTTTGGCGATATTTTTGTAAAAATATTCAAATTTATAAGTATTTTATACAGTTTCTATAAAATTCTGGTGATTTTTAAGGTAAAATCATTTTATCCTATAGAATTTGGGCGAATCATTTTTAGAATGGCGAATCGTTTTTTGGGAAAAACCATGGAAAATTAGCCCATGAGCGAAATTTAGCCCCTAAAATCATCCTTGAATTGAACTGATACAATTACAGGTCAAACAATAGCTCCTTAAGACTGGGCCCTTGGTCCTTAGAAGCACTGTTATTTGAAATTCAATATGTAGAAATGGTAAAAATGCTCAAAGCTTTTATTGATTTCATAGCTGGTACAACATTTACAAAAACTGCTAACACAAAGAAATTCTAAGTTCCGAGTTCTTGGGTGCAATTCTTCTATATATTTTCATGATCTATTTACTCCTTATATATTACAATAATCCAGGTAAATTAAGCTATCCCAAGGATCGAGAGATCCTCAGGATTGCTTGACTATTATAAAGTTACAATATAAGAAACTCAATCATCTTCAAAACTACCTTGCGCCATAAAGTCCTCAACCTCCAATAGCTTGCGCATCTTCAAGATTTCCTTTTCTATCCTGGTTTTGACAATATTTAACCAATCCTGTAATAAAACTAGACAATTCCAATTGTATTTTAGGATCTATGTAATCTAATTTCAACAATAACTCTAAAGAGTATATTATTCATTTTCTATCCTATTTGCTCCTAAATTACCGAAAAGTCAATCAAGATGATATCATGAAATGTGGGAAAAAGGAAGATATTTATACATTTTGCATAACCTAACATACCCCCCATCTTAACTTCTT
>JZKD02S1662457.1:118189-142984 GCA_000966675.3 Picea glauca
GAAAAATCTCTGTGTAATGTTTGTATTTGCCATTGTATCTTTTCTGTTCTTTTCTGAATATCAGCTTGCAGTAGATATTGTACAAGGTTAGAATTTACACACCTCAACATCAATTGCTTCTATAGCCTTCATAGTTTTCTGTATTTCTAAAGGAATTACTTCCTCATTCTGAGCTATTGTTTCTTCTACTACTATTTCTTCAGGGTCTGTCTGTATCCCTACAAAATTTGTACTGACTGCTTATTTAGGAAGAGGGTTTCTTCCTTACACTCTGGCCCTTTTGTTTTTCTTTCTTCTGTGGGTCTTATCTACTTGTTATAACTATTTTCGCAATTCCTTAATAATTTCCTTGAGTTTACCCACCTTCTGCTTTAATACTTCATCCTTCTTAGCCTTTTTCTTCAACAATTTGTTTTCTTTTTTTAACTTTCTAATTTTCTTATGGCTCTTGGATGATTTCTATTTATGAGAGGTCTCAAGGTCTTCTTCATTCTGGCCAATAGATGGTTGTTCCTCTGTTCCTTCCAAATGTTCTTTCTATCCAATAGGTCTTCTTATTTCAAAATGAGATTCTTCTTGTGCTGTGTCCTCTGGAAAAGACATTTCAATATTAGGAAAATCTTCAGCTGGTTTTGAAGAGGAGGCTTATTCTAGGCTTTTTTTCTGGATTATGTGTGCCTCTGTCAATTGAGGTTCCCAAGCTTCACAAAACCTGAGCTATTTCTACCTCATAACTCTTCAAAAATTGTTTTGTCAGATGCTCTAATGTCGGTTGGGTGTCTTCCTGATCATTTCTTTGTGAGGTCTATTCTGCTTGCCCAATTCCTTGTACATTATCCTGTGGAGATTGTTCTATAGAATTCTGAAGTTCATCAGGTTGTTTTGTTGTACCCTGAATTGCTTCATTTGTTTCCTAAATTCGTCTCCTTCTTCTCCTTGTCTGAATGATGGTTTTAGAGGTAACTGTTGATCTCTTCCTCTTTTTCGTTAATGTCTGTGTTTGTGAGGTTGGGCCTTTTTGATTTGGGTAGGGTCTGCCTCAGCTTCGGTTTGAGGAGATGGGATTTCTCTTTGGGTGGTAGTCTCCTCTTCCTGTCTATCTTAAATTTCCTGTGGTGGGTCTTCATGGCATAATTCAGGCTACTCCAGTTGTGGAGGTCTATTGGACTCAATCAGACTATCCCAGGTCAATTGAGTTTGAATCAGTTCTTTATTTGTTATCAGTTTAACTAATCTATGGTGATTGATAATAGTAACAGGATCCTTGGACTTTTGTGTTCTTAAGGCAACCTCATGTAATATGGCATTCAGAAAGAAAGGTAGATTAAGTATTAGCCATTGTTTTAAGGCTGCCAACAATTTGAGGTGGCAAGGTCAAATTATGTTGTATCATCCATCACAGGTGATTTACTACTGAATTATCCCTGCCAGTTCCTTCCATGGCTCTTTGAGGGTACTTGGATTAAGTCCCTTTCCCTTCTTATCCAATTCTTCCCTAGGGTCTGTGAAAGTTTACACAAGTTCCTTCAGTGTTGTGTATATTCCTATCCACTGAATGCCCATGTTAGGGAGGCCTGTGACCTCTACTAATATTTTCTAGGTGACTGAGATTCATATGCCTCACACCATAGAGATTTCTCCCTGCAGATTTTGAAAGAATTCAAGCGTGACATTCATGTCATATCCTTGCAAACGGTTGAAGTACTCCGTCCACCCTAGATGGTGTAGGATTTCTCTTGCTTGCTCTGTAACCTGTAGTAAAGTTGGCTCCCTGCGCACACCTCTGCCACCCATTTTGTGAAAAAATGTGGATGACTATTGTTCTTGGTAACAGACTTGGTTAGACCAGCTTGGAGGAAAATTTACTAAAAATAGAAAATATTAGAGACAACAAGTGTTTACAAATGTGGGTATTTATTACAATCATTACTATCTTTATGGAGAAGCGTGCCGAGCGTCCACTCCCCTCATTAATATAAAGGTCGACCTCGACCGTCAGCGTAGGGGAAAGTAATGAGTGTAGGTATTGATGGTGAGGGGTAATGATTGTACTGCCGTCGCCAATGGGGATCAATGATTAATTTTCAAACAACATATTTTAATGGTAATCATTAAATGTTAGTCCACTTTCGTGGAATTGAAATATACATATACTCAAAAGAATTCTTTAAGGATACATACGCCGAATAAATTAAATCTGTTCATTTAAATAGTATCCCACATATCATAATTTTGTTACTTTTCCATTTTATTGAATACAACTGAAACGATAGCCTCGTTATTGAGTGAAGGAAATCTAGAGACACACAAAAACTTGGAGTTTAAGGTAAACTTCCATACCACAGGCAGAGCCATTGTTGCCAGCAGGCGTCCATAGCCTCGATAGGGTTTCCTTTTAACCCTTAGATGAGCTTGTATCCTTGATAATTATTTGAATCGTCTTTTCCAAAAATACCATTATCCTAGTTTGGTAGCCAGATGGTGATAATGCCACTCACTAGAGTGTAACTTAAGTGAACAAGTTGGCTCGTGATGAGACCTCTTGTCCTTTGACAAAAGAAAATGTCAAAGGCTATTGCCCTGGTGTGGTAGCCATAGTGGGAAAGTCACTTAAGTTAGTATCCAATGATCATGGTAGGTTGGCTCGTGATGAGACCCCCTATTCTTTGGGGATTTTTTTTTTTTTAATTTATTTAATTTTTTCCCTAAAAAAGACCATTATTCTGGTTTGGTATCCAGATGATGATAATGCCACTCAATAGAGTGTAACTTAAGTGAACAAGTCATCTTGTGATCAGACCTCTTGTCCTTTGACAAAAGAAAATGTCAAAGGCCATTGCCCTTGTGTGGTAGCTATAGTGGGAATGTCACTTAGGTTAGTATCCAATGATCATGGTAGGTTGGCTTGTGATGAGACACCCTATTCTTTGTGGAAAAAGAAAGAAATTTTTATTGCTCTTTTTTTTTTTTAGAAGTGTATGAAGGGAGGCTCATCTACTCCTTAAGAGTAAGAGATGGCGTAAAGAAGTGTAAGGATGCCAAGTAAAAGTGTGTTGAAGACTTCTTATTATAATATAAAAGAGAGATATCATTTAAGTGTATTTGTATGTATAAGGGAAAAGAAATGAATTATGGTGGTTACAGGTTATGAACAAGGTTTAAGATATTTTGAAGAAAGCAATCCAATAAACAATTTGATAAGGTATGGGAGATAGTCCACAAAATAATGATAGATCGTTAGAAATAATGTTGGTGAAAATTATTTGATGAAAGTTGTACCCTAAAGGAATGGTTTAACGTTTTATCAACAATGTAGGGAAGGAACAAAAAAATGAATAACATGTGTGAAAAAGGAACAGTAGGTGCACAAAATGAACGACAATTGTTCTGTTCAAAGGAACAACAAGCGCGCAAAAGGAATAACAATTGTTCCATTCAAAGGATCAACAAGCGTGCAAAAGGAACAACAAGCGCACAAAAGGAACGACAATTTTTTTGTTCAAAGGAACAACAAGTGCACAAAAGGAACACCAATTGTTCCGTTCAAAGGATCAGCAAGCGTGCAAAATCAACGATAGTTGTTACGTTTTTAAGCATCTGAATAGGTAATTTTTTGAAACCTAGAAATGTGTTTTTCTGAATCCAAGGTTGATTAGTCATCAACTAAATTCATTTATGGGTTGGTTTATTTCAAAATTAAGTAGTGGATGTTTTTTTAATGTTATGAGTTTCATTATAGTTTCCCAATTGCTACTGCTGAACATGATACATTCATTTCTCTGCGAAATACAAGGTTTGGGTGATGAGATGAAGCAGGAGTTCAGAACAGAAAAGAGGGCTAATTGAGTTCATTATAGTTATCCTCCCTAGTTCTTATTTTCTCGAGTGGCTATCAAAAATAATAAAAAAAACTAAATAAAATCTACATAAAAAAATTATATACAGTATGTACAGTGTCAATAGAATTCAATATTTATGGAGTTTGGGTGGTTGGCTTACCTTCCCAGCCAACCAAAATTTGAACGGTAGGATCCTTACTTACTTATAAAGATTCTTTTGAGGGAAACTGATGATAGATTCATAGCCAGTGTCCATTGACCCAAAATGGAGATCCAGACCCGTCGAGGGTGCTTAACATGACTGTGCCATTATCATGGAATTCATTTATTTTGTATGGTCCTAGCCATCGTGTCTGTAATTTTCCTGAAAAATCATGAAATTTGGAATCATAGAGGAGCGCCCAATCACCTTTTTTAAATGATTTTTTCTTGATATGCTTGTCATGCCAGGTCGTTCTCTGTTGTTGAATAACAGTTGTGCACTCTACAACAGACAAATGTGCTTCATCCAATTCGTTGAGTTGCTGAAGGCGTTGTTTATGTTCTTTTGTAAGATCCAGTCTGATTTCCTAGGCCATCCTTAGAGTCTTGATTTCAAAATCGATTGGGAAGATGGGTTCTTTTCCATAGACTAAATGATAAGGAGAGTAGCCAATGGTATTACACCATGTTGTACGGTAAGCCCATAAGGCATTTGGGAGCTCAGAAGCCCAATTTTGTCTGTTTTTTGAGACAGTCTTTGTTAGGATTGCCTCCAAGACTTTATTGGTGCTTTCTACTTGCCCATTTGCTTGTGGATGGTACGAAGAAGTAATTCTTTGTTTAATATGATAATTATCCAGGGTGGTGGTGATTCTATGAGATGTAAATTGTGACCCCCCATTAGTAATTGCCTCTCTTGGTAGTCCATAGAGTATGAATAATTTGAAAAGAAATTTGATGAATACTTCTTCTGTTTCATTTGTAAAGGCTTTTGCCTCTACCCATTTAGTCATGTAGTCCATTGCAACTAGAATATAGGCCTTCTGATTGGACTTTGGATTGAAGGGGCCAACAAAGTCTAGTGCCCATCTCTCAAATGGTTCTGCAACTACTTGGGCTTTCAAAGGCATTTCATCAGCCTAACCTGGTTTTCCCATCCGTTTACAACTATCGCAGGTCTGGACATATTTCTTCACATCTCTGAATATTGAGGGCCAATAATCTCCCATATGAAAAATTTTGTGTCCAGTCCTGTGATCTGCAAAATTCCCACCATAGGGCTCATCATGCCTGCCTTTTAGTATGTCATAGATTTTGTCATCTCGTACTCATCTGCGGATCTGGAGACAAGCTCCTATATGGAAGAGAGATTTGTTGATCCATGCAAATCGTGCGCTACGCTGGATGATTAGTTTTCTTTCCCTTGATGAAAGATGTTCTAGTAATATTCCCTCTACCAGATAATTTGCCACATCAGCGTACTAAGGTGGCTTTGTAGTAACATAAAATAGATGCTCGTCTGGAAATTGATCTTTGACTATTAAGGAGTCGTCTATTTTGGGTATGAGAGATAGGAAGTCTACAACAAGATTTTCTCTCCCGGGTCAATATTTGATGATGATATCAAATTCCTGCAATAGTAATAACCATCGAGTGACCCGTCCATTAGTAATCAGTTTATTAGCTATATATCTGATAGCAGAATGATCACTATACATAATAACCGGATAGAGTGTTATATAATGACGAAATATATTGATGGCATGTATAACAGATAAAAACTCTTTCTCTGTTACTGTATAATTAAGTTTAGCTGGAGTAAGATTCTTGCTAATAAAATAAATGGCGTAGGGTTTCTTGTCTTCTTCCTATCTGAGGATAACACTTATGGCAGTATCTAATGCATCGGTGGAGATGTGAAATGGTATTGTCCAATTTGGTCCCCTCAACACCGACACTGTCGAGATCAACTTCTTGAGTCCTGCAAATGCCACATCACACTTGTCAGACCACTGAATCTCTACATTACCAATCAAAGCATGTAAAGGTGCAGTGGTTCTTCCAAAATTTTCCATAAATCTACGATAGTATCCTGAAGCGCCAAGGAAACTATGTACCTTAGTTTGTGTGTGTGGTGTAGGTAGATTAAGGATTACCTCTATTTTTTTTGGATCTACTCTAATTCCATCTGCAGAGATATAATGCTCTAGTGCCATGTGACATTTTTTGTGGCTTAAACATAACCTGGTCGCAATGCACCATTCTAGTACTTTCTCCATATTATTCAGTGCTTGATCAAAGTTTTCACCATAAGGAGTGAAACCATCCATATAGACTTCAATTCCTTCACTAATCAGATCATTGAATATGCTCAGAATGGCCCTTTGAAAAGTGCTTGGAGCCTTAGAAAGTCCAAAGGGTAATACTCTGTATGCAAAAGTTCCCTAGGGTCATGTGAATGTAGTTTTATCTTGATCTTTTGGGGCAATCTGAATATGATTGTACCCACTAACACTGTCTAGGAAAGAAAATAATTTCTTTCCTGCCAACGTATCTAGGACCTGATCAATAAAAGACAAAAGGAAGTGGTCTTTTTGAGTGGCTTTGTTAAGTTCCCTATAGTCAACATAGATTTTCCATTTCCCATTTTTCTTTGGGATGATCACTAATGGGGAAACCCACCGAATATCTGAGATGGGATATATAAAATCTACATCCAACAACTTTTGTAATTCTTCTTTAATGATATCCCTCTGGTGAGGATTCAATATTTTCTGTGGCTATTGGATAGGCCGGGAATATTTTTCAACATAAATGTGGTGTGTGCAGAGTTGTGGATCAATACCTTTCATATTAGAATATTCCCATGCAAAATCTTGCTGGTATTTGGAGAGGACTTGAATTAGCTTTTGTTTCCGTTGTTCATCTAAATTGGTATTGATGTTTAGAGACCTCCCTGGTGCAATCTCGATAGGTTTGTTGTTATGAGCGACTGTAGTTGGAATTTGTTGTTCCATTAAATCTTCCGACAATTCTCCCTATGCTTCACAGTCTAGAACAACTTGGAGCATCTGGTAGGTCGGGTTTCTCATGGTGGTTGGACTATTGATAAACCCATTGATTACATCATCCTCTAGCTAGTTTTTAAGTCTGAGGGCTTCTTCCTGCGTAAGAGGGGCTCATAAATCCTTCTCTGGGTATCACAGTGGTGGAAATTGTGGATATACGAAAGTTGGGCTTGGCTTAGAAGGAGGATATAAAATGAGATTCTTTGTGATACCCCCTCTAGCGATTGTCATATTACCTGTTCGAAATCCTATGTATGCATATGTTATTGCAAGCCATGGCCTGCCCACTATCAATGGATGCCCTTCAAGTCCACTTCTTGGGTTGATGATGAGGAAGTCCATCGGATATTCCCAAGAGTCAACGGAGATGGCTATATCATGTAATGTGCCAACTAGTCGAACTACCGACTGATCTTCCAAATGCAACATTATTGCGATGGGTTCGAAGGATTCAAAACCCAGGGTATTATGGGTTTCCATAGTTAGGATGTTGATGGCTACTCCCAAATCAACTAGTGTATTTGGAAAATAACATCCCTGGATCTGAACTGTCACTATGGGATTCCTCAGATCTGCATATTTGACCAGTTCTTGTCTACCTAAAATTAGATCAGACAAGGCTCCTACCACACGAACTGTTGATGATGGATCTTTAATTTTTCTAATGAGCTTTCTCCCACATAGCTCCTTGATCATTTTTGCGTAAATTGGGATGTCTTGAAGAGCTTGCAAGAGTGGAATCTTGATATATAAGTTTTTGAGTTCCCCTACAATGTCAAAGTTGGGATATACGATCGGTTTTTCTATCATCAATCTTTCGGGGAACGGAGGGGAGGGCATTGCACCCTTATCAGGATCTTGTGATTCAACTATGTTTTCCCCTTGCTCGATTTCTTTTGTTATTACCACAGTCGAGGGTGTTATTGTTGGTTGTTTTTTGTTCTCCTACTCTTGAAAGACGTTATTTTCTTCAGGAGAGATTATGCACCTCGATCTCAACCATAGTTCGTTGCACCCTACCGAGATGGTCTCTCCTTCCCCATTCTCCATAATATGGACAAGTTGAGCCGAAATTTTATTTGTATTTGGGTGAGGCTGGGCTGGTAATTGAGGGCACAATTGTGACTGCAGATTCTGGGGCAATTGGAGTGGTGCTTGTAACGTAGGTTGAGTTTGAGGGGCCACCCCCATGGGTTGGTTGTTTATCCCTATGGGGCGTTGCCAATTCTGATTCCAATTTGGGTTTTGGGTATTCATGTTGGGCCACTTTGAAGGGTATATGTTTTTATTTGAGTTTTTCCAGGATGAGGTGGGATATTGTGAGTTAGGCCAAGTGGAGATTGCAGTTGGCTGATTCTGCCAGGAAGGATTTGCATCAGGCTGGTTTTGCCAAGTGGGATTTGTAGGTGGGTATTGTTGGGGCTGCCAGTTCTGATCAGTAAACGACTGACCCGACCATGTGCTACCAGGAGCTTGCTGCTGATTATACTGTCCAGAGAAGAAAGAGGAAGGGTCCTGTAGTGTATTTGGAGGCCTATTCTTCCATTGACAATGCAGATCCATCAGATATAACGACTATGTTTCTTCTTCTACTTATCTAAAGACAACTTTCAGTCCAGGAAGTGATGGGCATTGTTCTGTGTCGTGATCTTTGGCGCAGATAGCGCAAACCCGAACCACATCCAAAGGACAATCCCTTAGACCATGTTTTCTTCTGCATCTATGGAAAAATATGGCCAACATTTGTTCTTCTTTTGTTTTTTTCTGTTTTTCCTGTAATACATCCAATTGTGTAGTCAGAGTGCTCAAAATATTTGTTTTTAATTTTTCTAAGAGATTACCAACTTCATCTCGTGTAACACCCCCACTGGTAGTATTGTTATTTCTGGTGAGGGGGATACACATCCCTAATCTGGTCCGTGAACTTCCTCTTGAGCACCTGATGCACAATAGGCTGATGTTATCATAAGTTTCTTGATAAATGCCACCCTTCCCCATCAAATTCAATGTTTCTACCCATTCACCTTTCATACCCTTAATCAGAGTTTTCTTAAGTAGTTCACGTGGTAACATACCATAGGGTGATCTTTGTAAATTATATTGAAATCTCTCAACATATTCTTCTAATGATTCATTTTATTTTGCAGTCATTTTAAAGATTTCATATTTTAAGTCTCCGGTTCTACAATAATCCTGATATTTTTTCAAGAAGGCTTGTTTCATCTCACCCCATGAGTTTATAGTTCTACCCCCTAATCCCATAAACCAACATAGAGCTTCTTCTTTCAAAGTGGAGGGGAACAATTTTAATTTTTGGGATTCAGAAGTGTAATCATACCCTCTACGTAGGACATCAAATTCAAATAAGAATGTTTCTAGGTCTTTTGAGATTAATCCATGAAAGGTTGGAAGGTTTTGTAGGGGAATTTCCTTCATCGGGGCATTGGTGATTGGATCAACTATCAAATATTCCAATGTGAAGTCTGGGGACGTTGTGGATTTGGTTGTTCCATTTGATCGAAAATATGCCAGAAATCTTCAGGGATTTCTTGATCTGGATATTTTATTTGAATTGGTTGGTTCTCTGATCCTCTAGGGGATTTGATTGCACTCCCTCTATCTGGGATTTCAGGTATGCCTTCTTCTTTCATAGGAGATTTGGGATCAGGTGGTGGGTCTATCTTAGCTATCTCGTTGGTTTCTCCTTCTCCTTCCTCCAGATTACAAGAGTTCCCCTCTTCTAAAGGGTTGAGGGGTGGAAGATTTGTGCTCTGAAATATTTTCTCAGTCCCTTCAGTTTTTCTATGAATCTCAGCATGGGATGGAGTTGGTGAAACTTCCACTTGAGGTATTTAGGTATATCTTTTTCTAGGTCCAACCGAAGCTTGAGATTTTTCTTTTTAGATGATGTCGTCTATGAAAGTGCTTCTTCCAGGGAGCACCGAGCCTTGGGCTTTGGTAATTTATGGTGGGGGTTTTGGTTTTTCAAGATCTTTCTTCTTAGTCATACAAACTTCATACAAAAAAAATAAAATCAATAAAGAAAAACACTTATGACACCTCTTAATGCATCAGCTGGAGGTAGGCATTGGCATAAGCATCTTACTTATTTCCTGCGTAGGTTCTTACCTTCCATTTTCAATACCTTGTCCTCTAGAGGCACAATCTATGCTGCCTTTGACATTCTTCCCCGACAACATCGCCAAAATGTTGGTGTCTAAAGATGTCTAAAACAAACTTAGTTTAACATTAATTTATCAACCCGAGCATTCATCTTTTATCTCAAGAATATCGGCAAAGTCTATGCAGATAGTTCATAGAGGATAAAATCGTGTAGTTAAAGAAAATATGAGTTTATCAATAATCAAGTTCCTCAAACATTCATTAAAGATTCTAGGATTTTAAATCTAAAGTTGTGCAATGGAAAGGAACTAATTAATCTATTGAATTCATTTTAAGAGCAATAATTGAATCTAAATAAAGACTTGCAGAATTAACTATTATTATGAATCAAATTACTGGAAAGGAAAAAGGTGAATTATTCTATCTATGGAAAGAAACAAAGACTGTAATCTAATAAAAAAGAGACAACAATCATACTTCTATTGAAAGGAACAACAACTATATTTTAACAGAAAGGAACAACAAATGTAAACTAAGTGAAAGGAACAACACATATGAACTTATGAGGAACTGTCATGCATCAAATCTCAGTAATAGGAATTGGAACAACAATAATCTAATGCTTAAGGAAATATCTATCTCTTGCAAATGATATAAAATCATCAACACACTTATGCATTCATTTAACTACTGTAAAAGAGAATCGAATCACAAAACAAAAATTGAACTGATACAATTACAGGTCAAACAACAACTCCTTTAGACTGGGCCCTTGGTCCTTAGAAGGACTGCTATTTGAAATTCGATATGTAAAAATGGTAAAACCACTCAAAGATTTTATTGATTTCATAGCTGGTACAACATTTACAAAAACTGCTAACAAAGAGCAATTCTATGTTCTGAGTTCTTGGGTGCAATTCTTCTATATCTTTTCAGGATCTATTTACCCCTTATATATTACAATAATCTGAGTAAATTAAGATATCCCGAGGATCGAGAGATCCTCAGGATTGCTTGACTATTATAAAGTTACAATATAAGAAACTCAATCATCTTCAAAAATTCCCTTGCGCCATAAAGTCCTCAACCTCCAATAGCTTGCGCATCTTCAAGATTTCCTTTGCTATCTTGGGTTTAACAATATTGAACCAATCCTGTAATAAAACCAGACAATTCCAATCGTATTTTAGGATCTATGTAATCTAATTTCAACAATAACGCTAAAGAGTATATTATTCATTTTCTATCCTATTTGCTCCTAAATAACCGAAAAGTCAATCAAGTTGATATCATGAAATGTGGGAAAAAGGAAGATATTTATACCTTTTTCATAACCTAACACCTGCCAACATACTATTTGTCTTCTTGTTTCCTCGTACATGTACCAAGCTTTGGGAATTGTTCCCAAATAATGAAAGGAATGATGTGTCCATAGAGAGGAAGATAATTGTGCATCCTTCCACACTTGTAAAAAATGCTCAATGTATGCAATAGGGTTAGACTTATGATCATATATCTCTAAGGATATTAGTTGAATATTCTACTTATGATCTTGTTCTGGTTGCAATATCTATGTTAGTAGAAGGAACCAATGTTGTATAGCGAGCTTGACTTCATCCCAAGTGGATAGAGATTATTTTTTAGTATCCCAACACCTATATGGAGAATATTTCATTTCTAGGTCAAGTGTTGAGAGTCTATGTTCTGTCACAATCCCACCCTCCATATTAATGAGAAAAATCTATAAATCTGAAGTACCATCATATGTTGGACACTCCCTAATCTTCTTTCCAATCCACCTTATTGTCCAGACAGTTTCACAATGCCTTGTAAAGTTCTCATACTTGCATTGTTTTCAATTGTCCCAAGAAGCTTCAAAATCTTTGTTCACATACTGATCTATGCCAACTTATGGATCCATTTGCAAAATGGTTAATGCAATCTTCTTGGTTTCCTGCGGCCATAGTGTAGATTTTATCCAACACATCCTATTCCATACTCTCATTTATTAGGTCACTATACCGTGGACCTTGATAAGGGTCTAGAGGCTGTGTTACTTTCATACCATCATATTCAAAGGTCATATTTTCTTTCTTAAGATAGATTATAGTATAGTTCTCATAGGCCTAGTCAATGCCTAATGAAGATGGGTACATATATTTTCCCCCCATTATTTCAATAAATTCAAAGTCTGCCATTGTTTTGACATCGTCCAAATCCACTTCAACATTTTTCATCTTGCCTACTGAATAAATGCAGTATTGATTCACCATCTAGAACTGGATAGGGGAATATACAAGTTTGGGCTTACCCATTGCTTCCCAAATATTCCTTGGAAAGATATTAACATCACAACCTAATTCCATCATAATGTACTTGATCTCATAGTTATTAACGTGTGCGTTCAACTAGAATTCTCTCCCGGTTCTCGTCTTCCTTCTATGTATCCTACTTGCGTTCCTTTCTAGAAGGTTAGCAACAATGGACTCTTCTGAGTTTCTTTCTATTCACAAGGACCCTTTGAGTGTTTTTTGAAACTTTCCAGTAAGATGTTCATCATCCAAAATGCCGAAAAATAGTTGTAACCACATATCAACAACCTTTTGTGACTTACCCGGGGCTCCATTTGTTGGTGAGGATTTGGCTTAGAACTTGGTTCTGCAACCTCACGAAGTGAAGAACTAGGCAATTGTATGAACATCTCCACTACATATTTGAAAAATCCCTTCTTCCTTATACGGTCATATTTGGTATTATCAGGTACTTATTTTTGGAGTTTGATATGGTGAGGACTTTAAATATCAACCCGAGTCTTAGTTCCTTCTCTAGTGACAATGTTAATATTGGGGTATTTTTCCTCAACTACAAATATATGTTCATAATTGATCATATTGGCCCCTCTTTGCATTGCAAATCTTCCCATTTGGAAATCAGATTGGGACAATCTTTGATGGAGTGGGCATTATTTCTACAATGTGCACACCATATTCTTCATGGAAGCGAGCAATCTCTTGCAATATGCCCTTGCTCATCAAAGTTGTAGCATCATCATGGTCCCCTTCTGCCAGTCCATCCTCATTTGAAGTTTCCTCCACCTCAATGGCCTCCTTTGAACCCTTGACGAGTTTTGTTGACTCTGAATGCGGAAAAATCCAACCTATCAGTTAGAGAATATAAAGCTCTACATTGGTTGGTAGTATGAGTAGGGGACCCACATAATTCAAAATATACTATATTCAGAATAGGGGTGTACTTTTGAAGATTAAGATAGTGCCCCTGACTTATATAGATCTCACAATCCTCATTTTTATGGCCTTCTTGATGATTAGGGAAAGCATGGTATTGCACATGGTCATGAAATGGTGTTGTAGAGACAACTTGTGATGGTCCTACTGTTGGAGGTGTCATGAGGTGAGTGGGGGGCCCCCTCAATCTACGGAATTTAGCTGCTCTGTGACCTTTGGTATTGTTAGCACCATGATTTTCATAGCTAAGGTTTTAAGTTTTTTTAGAATTTGCAAAGTCATGCCTTGGTATTGAGAAGACCAAGGAATTCCTAATTGAGTCACAGTGTGTGGTTTATCTCATGAGATGGCTCAAAATACTTGGGTCATTTTTCAAATAAAAGGTAATATGGATGTCAATAAAAAGTTAAGTCATAGGTTGATTCAAAGAGTGTTGTGTCTATCTCATAATACACTATCAAGGGGTATAAGAGTCCATCATGCTGAAATATTTGTAAAGGTCCTTGTGTCCCTAGTTTAAAATCATGTGACAAAATGGGAAATTATGTGTCAAACATTGAGTCATAGGTTAGGGATGAAAGTCATGTCAAAAGAGATATCATGGTTCAACATCACACCTGATGAGGTCATAAAAGGGACAATGATTACACTCCATATCATTTTTACTATTGGAAAGCTTCAAATAGGTGCGTGCTCCTACAATTTGCTACACAAGTTACTTAAATTGGCTTGAGAGGTCTTGTCATATTTTGCAAGTAATTTCCTTTTTAAATCCACTCCTTATCCACTCATGTATGCATATTTTCCACATTTTTTTATTTTCATTGTAGTCATGACCTGTGCATAAGCTATAGTCTCTCAAGAAAGCTTTAAATCCCTCTACTACAAAAATGATCCCCCTCACCATGCAAACACTATGAAAATTTCCCTCACTACGAAAAGCCTGTGTGGTATCATTCACTACGCAAAGCCTGTTGCTTTGTTTTTGCTGCACATCCCGTGTTCGCCTTATTTGTTATGTAAAAAAAAATTTTTGAACCCATTTTTTATGCAAGCTTATCCCCTGAATAAGCTCGCCTCTCATATAACAAAGGTATGTTTCACCTATTTAATCCAAACCCTAGCCTTGCTAGTTTTCTATGCAAGCTTACCTACTGAGTTTCAAGACATATTTACTTTGAACAATTTGAAATTTACCTTGCAAAGAAAACATCGTAGAGACATGAAATCACAGGAAAAGTAGGAATTTTGAAGGTACACAACTTAACATCAAGGAAGGAAAACATGTATCTCAAACAAAGGATGAAACTAAATGATGAAGCCAGAAGGAGGCTAGAACTACTTGCATAGGTAGCAGAGACATGATTGAAGAAACTTCACATTTTTGTCTTTTTGGGTATGTGATCATCTTATGATTTGTCATAAAAGTTGTGGGAAGCATAAATTTGATAATGGAGAAAGGTTTTCACAAGGGTGACAACGGAAAACATTGCCTGGGCATAGTTGTTGTTTTGACTAGTAAACTATCATACAAATCACTTGCGTAGTGAGTCCTCGCTACGCAAATGATGTAGGCACACATGATTAGCAAGAAAAATGGGAGATGATTGTAATATGAGTTTTGAAGAAAACACAAGTCCCCGATCACTTTCTTCGACCTGGATCTACACGAATTACAACAAAATGGAGTTTTCTAAGAAATGATATAGGTAGCACTTTCACAACAATGGTTCTAGTTTTCTATGCAAAGGTGGCATAGTTTCTCAAGATCACATGGGATTCCTCAGAGTGGTTGCCATATGTACTTGGTGACTCATCAGAAAAACATATTCGAATTTTACTCAGATCTATGATTGTATAAGATATTTTTTGTTTTGCATTAAATATGGTCAAAACAAATTTACTATTTTTAGTAAAGTTGTTTAGGATTTGTTCTCTTTCAATGTAACTAGATCCACCATTATAGGTAGTAGTAGTTCGAATCCTAGTAGCCTAGTGTGGAAATAGGATCTTATATATTTGATCACTTTTGATGTAAAGTGGGCGAGTTGGAAGAAAGTATAGATATTTTGATCCTTATTGTAATATTCTCTAAATATGAAAGAAATACAAATGCAGAAGTCCTAATTTTTTTATGAAAAAGATTCTAATGGTGGTGGTGTGAAGTCTCTACTCTTATCTTTTTATGTAATTCTTGTGTCCTTACTTTCGTCTTCATTTGATTATGTTTAAATTGGATAATTAAACAGTCTAGAATTCATCTAATGGTGCTTTAGACTCAAGTGATTTAAAATTTGTTTCTCTTCTTATTTAGGTCAAAATTCATCTTTCATGGTGCTCCAATTATGTTATATGTTTCTTTTCCTCTTCCACCCTACACAATCAAACTCGAAACTTAAATTTCATCACCTAATTTAGCCTTTGTTCCTCTTGAAAGTTCTACCTACCATTCAGTGTTTTCATTCATTTTCAGGGGTTGACTCCATAGCCAAAAATATCCCTCTCCTCCTTGCCAACAAAACTCTATAAAATCCCTTCAAAACATTAAAAACTAGCCATTGACATACCAAGAAAATATATCTATTTGAGACTAAGTGATAAGAGAGAGCCCTCTCTGAACTAAGTAGGCTAGTATCTAGTTCCAAAGTGGTTTGTGGTTTCCTCTGTAGATTGTTTCTTCATCCCAACAATTTACTCAGTGTCAACAAGTATAACAACCAAAACACCATATTTGCGGTTGACATACTCGAGGAAGAGTCAACTCTTGGATATTATCAGTTATCATGGATATATTGTCCTTGGAGTTGCTCGATATTATGATCTTTAGGTGGTCTCATAACTCACAAGTTTCCAGGATAACCTACCATAGCCTCAATTTTCATGGCTTGTTCCAACGCCTCTCCCAAAGTATCTATTATTTGTCGATTCAATGGGATTTTGGTTAGCGGTAATAGCCCTTGAATAAGAAATTCTCACCAGTGATCCTCATGGATGGGTTTTTCTAATTTTTCTATTTCATCCTTAAATATTTGGTTATATTCCCATGCAAACTCATCATCTCTTTGTTTTATCTCCCACAAATCAGAGATATCTTGTTTCTCAGACTAAGGTAATTTAAATTCCACTATAAAGTTATGGTTCACCTGAGTTAAAGAGAAAGGTTTCCCTTGATTATTCCCTAGATCGATAGATTTCATGTACCATTTTAGAGCTCAACCCCTCAAAGTAGTCTAGAATTCAACCAATTTATTTGCATCTAGAGTTCTGAAAGACCTCCATATGGCTTCTCAAATAAACCAGTGCTTCTCAACATCCTCATACCATTTATCCCAAAATTTTGGGTATCCAGTAAGATATCTTGCGTGTTGATGTACCATTGATGGACTAGGAGATCCTATAAATATTAACCTCAAAAGTCATGTTTTTTATATAAATAAAACACTCACCACAATATTGCTGATACTACTACTACTTGAACTTGTTGAACTAGAAGGGTTAGAAACAACAAAAACTACAAAAAGACTGATTAAACAAATTACCAAATTTTGATATTATGTTAGGGGAATAAGTGACTCGGGGTTGGGCCTTTACCTATAGAGAAAATTTCATTGATATGGGGGTCACGTTTTCTTGCAAGGCTTTGTCTACCTCATGATGTTGTCCAACATTTTCTGGTGTTGTGGGTTCCGTCTCTCCCACAACTCCCTCTGAGGTCTCAACTGAGTATTCTTCTTCAGAAGTGGCATCTATATTTACTTCTCCAACTCTATCTCCTAAGGTTACCTTATATTTTCTTCTTTCTATAGAATCTTCACCTCTCTCACCAAATTTCTCCTTCAACCATCGAATGGCCATCCTTCCGCGTCTCTGCAACGCTCACAATTTCTCTAATTATTTTCATTGAATACCATCACAATCAATGGTCTCCTTCCATGATTGATCAAGTCTCTTCATTACCTTTCTCATTTGGTTCCGCCACATCTTTTCATTAGCCACAACCCTCCTTACAACTTATTCATTTCTTGTATTATTCTCTCATCGGTCCCATATCTCTAGAAACTCCTTCTTTATTGACACATGAACCTCCTGTGAATCACCTCCCCCCCCCAATGCAGGGGTTTAAACTGTCATATCAACTTAAGGAACATGTAGAATCCCTTATTCCACTAGAAAAATATTAATCCAAAGAGGGATTTCCCGCAACAATATTCCTTTGGTTCCTTCATGGAATATGACTTCTTCTTTCAAGAAATATTGGTGGTTCTCCATAGAAAAATCGATAATATAACCTTCTAAAGTAGTATGTACCCATAAATCCATAGCACAAGAGATACGTTCATCTAATTGGTGAAGATATGTTAAATGATCAACAGTCCAATTATATCTTTCTTGAATCGATCTTTATATTTCGATGCTTCTTGTAGCTTCTCTAGCCACTAAAATACCTCTTTAGTTAATTGAATCCAAAATATCTCGTACTGGTAACTCGCAGATTCTGAATAAAAGAAAACACTCTTCACAACCCTGAAAATTTTGTGTTGTAACCCAAATTCTTGTTGTATAAACTCATCGCACTGTATTTCCCACCAATTCTTAACATAAAATTTGAATATCCCATAAGGAATCATATAAAGACTCACTTTAAAGCTTCAGATCCTGGAAAAAAAAACCATTTTTTGGCGCAAAATTGGAGACTGTGGTTCTTGTAGGTTGCCAACAAAAGATACCACTATAGTCTAGGAGCACTGGCATATTCAACCTTTTGCAAGGGAAGGATGTCTCACCCAAATCACGACCAAGACATGTGTGTGGTGAAGTGAGTTAAAGATAATGCATCATTGGATTTAGCATCATCATATTCATATTCATACATATATGTGCAAGAAGATGTGCATAAACAATAATTATATGCTAAATACACATGGTAGAAGTAATTATGTGACATAGAAACTATGGATTCATACACAACATGAAAACATTTTAGGGCCTAAATCATCTCTTATATTAGCAACATCTCAAAACCCTTGATACATAGAGTACATCTTTCATACAATCCCTTATGCAGTGAGACCTATTCCAATATACCCATTACAGACTCTAATCTTTTGCACAAGCACAATAACATTCAAGAACCCTTTACAATAGCTTCCTCAGACTTAATCAATAACAATGATAGTAATGACATAGGTAACCCATCGTAACCCTTTTTCCATTACATATCTCCATATTTATATCTTCCCTTGGGAGTTTATTGGATTCTTGATTCCACTGCTATATTCTTGCATTAGCTCTTGGCTCTTGGCTCTTTCCATTTCTTGTCTTGTAGGTGAATGATCACTTTTCATTGCTGACACTCTTGTATTTATATTTCTACAAAACGTTATCACAAAACATTATCATTTCCACAAAAAAGTCATTTCTCAAATCAAAGGGCCCAACATGATGGACAAAGAGAGGTCTTCAATAGGATGATCATGCATCTTCTGCACATTTACTACTCCAAACATCCACACACATGGGATGAGAGACCCCCTTATGTCCAACACAACTACAATTGACCAATCCATAGCTTGACCAACCACAACCCTTTTCAGGTGGGCCTGGGTTTTCAACTACTTGACCCCATTTATGTAGCACTACCATGTGCATAAACACAGGCATAATATTCCCATGCTCAATCTGAGGCCGACAAGGACACAAAATTTATTGAACGGATTGAAGACATCTACCAACAAGTTCATGATCTTTTTTAGAAAGCCAATTCTAAGTACAAGGAACGCCATGATAAACATCGGGTTCCAAAAACGTTTCAGGTAGGAAAACAGTTTTGGTTTCATTTGTAGAAAGAGTGTCTTACCAGATCCCACTAGAAGTTACAATCACTTTTCTATAGACCTTAAACAATCACCAAGGTTTTCGGCAACAATGTTTTTAAGTTAAGTATTCCCCCCTTCCTTAGATTACACCCAATATTCAATGTGGACACATTAGACGTCGGAGAGAAGATGACACCTACATATCTCAACCATGATTGCATGAAATAGGAAACCATTGATCGAATCATGGAAACATAGGTTAATGGCACCCTTCAACAGAAGATCAAACTCTATCGGGTTGTCAAATTAGGGCAACTACTACACCAAGGAAAGTGGTTCACCAAGCGTCAAGTTAAACAGAAGTTTCCCCATTCGATGGGGGCACTTAATGAAATGGATATGACTGATTCCTAAGGGATGAAGATGGATCTAGGTGGACATCAGTGGTTGTCCACCTATTCCACTGGTTCAACATACAATTTCCTTTTTTGCAATTTTTCTACAGTTTTTCATCTCCCAAACTTCTAAGGCTGTTTTGAGGCCATAAACGATGATTTTTTAACGTGGAAAGGACCAATACATCCC
This sequence comes from Picea glauca, assembly GCA_000966675.3. Classification (NCBI taxonomy): domain Eukaryota; kingdom Viridiplantae; phylum Streptophyta; class Pinopsida; order Pinales; family Pinaceae; genus Picea; species Picea glauca. The sequence goes on from JZKD02S1662457.1 coordinate 137,848, forward strand.
AACATTGAAAATGTGTACTCCTCGACTAGACGAAGAGGTATCAAACACCCCAAATAATATTGTATGCAAAATTTATTCCCTAGGGAAGTTGATGTATCAACTACCCCCATCGGGGCCCACAAACCTTTTTTTGTTTCATCTTCTAGAGTTAGGGTTTTGAATTTTTAAGGTTTTATAATTTATGATTTATGTTAAAAATTCCTTTGGATCCACATGTTGATTATTTGGGTTGGTTTTCATTCTTGTCAACCCCTGAAGAAAGTCCAATAGCAAATTTCAGTGGCACAAAGGTTTAGGTAATGTACCCAAGTTTGTTTGATGGATAATGGTATGAGTTTTTATATATTTTCAAGTAAGACTATTCCAAATGGATAGTACATGTCATTCCATTTCCAGTGGTATGTGAAACGAAACATAACTCCTCACAATTAGAGAGTTATGGCCATGCGAAGCTGGAGAAAGGTTTGGGTAATGGACCCAAGTTTGTTTGATGGATAATGGTATGTGTTTTGATATATTTGTAGGTAAGAATATTCTAGATGGATAGTACATGTCATGCCATTTCCAGTGGTATGTGGAATGTCACATAACTCCTTATAGTTAGAGATTTATGGCCATGTGAAGTTGGAGAACCCTAATGAGTCATCTAGAAGCCCCAAAAGGTCAAAGTAGTCAAAGTGGTTTAAGAGATTTTAGAAGGTAAATAATAAAGTGAAGTGATGAGTGTACTATAAGTCAAAGTGAATACAAAATAAATTATTTAAATAATAAATTTAATGGATAAATTACTAAGTGTACAAGTGGTTAGAAGTGGGTTAACCCTAAAATAAGGAAAGTGGGTTAAGATGGTTAAAAGGTAACCCCTTGATGAAACTACATGAAAGTATAAATAAGAGGAAAGATTCTCTCATTTTAATCACACTTGATCATATTGAATATCTACAGGTGACTAAGGTAACCAAAGGATATATAATCCAAATTTCAGAGGGGAGGTGAATTAAAGAAGGTCGAAATTCAAGGGAGGATGAATTCTTTTGATGATGCTTTCTAAGATATGTTATTTACAGGTCATCTCACCATTATCACAATAATTTTTTTCTCTAGAATGGTTCAGACCATGACATTGGGAGGAAATTGAGGAAACACATCCAAGTATCTGTGATACCATTTTTATCTTGTGGGTCATTGTATTTTTGAACTTACACACCGTGGAAAATAGGGTTTCTGGTTAGTCTTGAAACTAGTCTAAAATAAGTGTTTCAGGTAAAAAAATCATAACTTCTTCATAACAGATCCAAATTCAGTAAGACCAAATGTATTGATACAAAAAATATTCTTATTCATACAATGAATATATTGTGTGGGGCACACTCTACATGTTCTCTATATAGAATAATCCATAATTCAACAAGGTATGCCATTTTTGCTATAACTCCTTTTCTGAGAGGTTCCAAGTAGTGAAGTCTGTAGGAATTGTATAAAAGACACAGAAGAACATTTTGTACCATTTTTAGATATTTATTCATTACAGATACATAGTTATGATTATTTCAAATTAGGGTTGTTGACTAATCCAAAATTAGTCACGTGAGACTAAAGTAAATTTTGATGAAAATGATAGTCTCGTGTAGTTAAAGTTAACGAAGGTTTGCAGGTATGTGATCTTATACACCAGGTCTATTACAGAGTTACAAATAAGATTTTTATGATGAAATTGATGAGGACTTTTGGTTGAGGTACATGTTGGGTACATGGTTGAGACAAGTAGTTGATGAGTTGGCACATACATGAGGTGTATACTTGATGATGTTGGTAGATCTTGATGAGTCATAGTTGATGAGTAGTTGATACATGATTGGTACATACTTGGTACATTGTTGGAGGGAATTTTTAGTAGTATTGTTGACACATGGTTTATGGATGATGTAGCATACTTATATTGGTATATTATTAGAAGAACATATTGATGTTGGTGATGATTATGAGTTGTTGTGTTATGCTTGGTTGATGCACACCTTTGAGAGTTGTCTTGGTGATTGATCTTGGTGAGTAGATATGATTTGGTTGATAATATTGATGAGACAGGTTGTTGTGATAGGTTTTTTGGATAGGTTGTTGTGACATGTTATTTATACAGGTTTGGTGCATGGTTGATGCACTTGTTCATGGTACATGTTGAGGTACATGTTGGTGCATGGTTGATGAACTTGTTTATGGTACAGGTTGATTAAATGTTGTTTGGTATAGGTTGGTGCATGGTTGATGCACTTGTTTATGGTATAGGTTGATTACAGGTTGAGGTACAGGTTGATGCATGGCTCATGTTATTGGTACAATTTGTTTGGTGCAGGTTGATTGGTACAGGTTTACAACAATATATCTCCCAGTGATAGTGTGACAGTGGTTCCATCATTCTAATTCTACATCAGGGTGGTTGGACGGGGCAAGGAAAGGTGGTTGTATCCACCTTCCGGTTGTAGCCGGAGAACATAGGGGGTCATATCCTCCTTCTGGTTGTAGCCAGAGAATTGGGATCCAGAGCTTCCCTCAGGGTGTAGCCTGATAAATTAGGGGGTTGGAGCCTCCTTCCAGTTGTAGCTGGAAAACAAAGGAAGTTGGTGCTTCCAATGAATGTAATTAGTAAAGACATTTAAGAAAAAACATGTTGTGGTTTTCTCTCTCTTTGGGTTTCCATGTAACACTGGTGTACTGTGTATGTGTATGATTTCTCATTTTTTCATTGTTTATTTACTCTGCAACTATTGGAGGATAATTCTACATTGATATAAAACTTGCATATTGTGTTTAGAAAGGATTGAATTTATCTATTACGGATTCACCCCCCCTCTCAGTAATCCAAAATTTGGTTTCTTAGTGAGGTTCCTTCAAGAAACAGTTTAACCATTGGAAGGAGATCATGGATTATTCTAAGAATGGAGTACCACTGTTTAATGGTCATAATGGTTTAATGTATGATATGTGGAGCATAAGTATGAAAGTATTTTTACAGGAACATGAGCATTATATTTGTCTACCAACTGTTACAGGATATGATAGTTCAAAAAGGGAAAAGACTTCAACCAAGAAGGAATTGAAGAAGAATAAAAAAATAGCAATGGATTTCATCTGGGAAGGATTACCTAATCCAGTAAGAGAAAAGGTTCATAAATGTTCATCAACCAAAGAAATTTTGGATAAGCTACATGACATATATTCTTCACCCATCACAGATTCAGAAAATGCTAAAGAAGATACAAATACAGATCAAGAGGAAATATGTTCACCATGTCAAACAGATTCAGAAGATGAAGAGTACATAATCAATAGAGGTATGTTGTTTTTCTTTAATTTTGAAAAACACAGACATCTTGAAATAGAATTCCATAAAGGAAATAAGACAAAAAAACAAATTGAAAAAGAAGACAATTATGAGGCATAATTGATTAGTGGTTTAGATGAACTAACATAAAAAAAAAGTCACTCAAGAAATAATTGCTGAAACAAAAGGAAAGTGTTCACAGTTTTGAATAATCCCAATAGGTCATTGAGAACTTAAGAACTCAGCTAGAAGAATCTAGAAAGATGGAAGAAAATGTTGAATATCAAAAGGAGTGTTTGGATGCCAACATAGAAGCACAAAAGGAAGAAGAAGAAATGAGAGAGAAGATATTGACAAATCATCTTAAGGAAAGAACTAACGATCTAAACCAGATTGAGTCAAAGTTTGGTCAAGAAAAGAATGTACTTGAAGATGAAATCATCAAATTAAAAATTCATCTTGAAGAAGCGAAGAGAACAAAAGAAGTCACGAAGTCTCAGACATTAAAGAAATAATAAGAGGTTGAGAATCTTGAAGAAGAAGTTGTCACATTGAGAAGTAAAGTTGTCAAGCTCAAAAAGAACGTTGAAAAGAGAGAAACATCCACATTAGTTACAGAGAATGAAGAGATGCACTCTAGGTTTCTAGAAAATAAGAATGAAGAAAATAGAAAGAGTTATGCAGAAGTACTCAAAGGAAGGAATCATGGTAAACCAGAATCTAATAAAACTATTGAAAATACATCTTCAAGAAGACCATTTGTATTCAAGCCAAAAATAAGCTTCAATCATGATCATGATCAGTTAAGGAGGAAATTCAGAAGGACTACACCACAAATAAGATCATTCACTCCCTAGTATGCAACTTTATTTTATGGTCATTGTTTTTTTTTGTACTAATTTTGGACATCAGGTTGCAGATTGCAGGGATTATAAAAGAATCTTTCAAGCAAGAAGTGCCTATGTGGTTGCACGTAACATTGAGTGTTACAAATGTCATAACTGTGAACACATAGCCAATGATTGTGTAAGCATGATCGATACTTCCATGAAAGAGAATATCAGATATAAGAAAGTATGGATAATAAAACAGGAAGAATAGGTGAACAAAGACTAGGTACCAGAGATGACAAGATGAAGAAAAATCTACAGAGAAAAAGAAAGATGTCAGATACAAAAAGGTTTGGAAAATAATTGAAAGAAAGGAAGGACATGTAAATAAGGAACATGTTCAAGAGATTGCACTTTTAGGCATTATAGTGAAACACGAATCCACAGACATAAAAAAATAAGTCAGAGCTCAAAGATATAATGAATCTATCAATGAAGATTGTTTCAGGATAAATTTGTGAGTGCGGACACAGACCAATCTCCCTAGATCCACCTGGATCTAGAACAAAATGAGACAGAATACTACTCTTTCCCTAGATCTAGATTATTGAATGAACTAAGAGAAATGGATAGTGGACATACCTTATGAACGCTCTCCTTAAATCTCTATTGTTCCTATCTCCGCTTCGATGCTCTTGTGCCATCCAATCACAACAGTACAAACCAATCGAAATACAAGCAAATTAATATATTCAATACCTAGTCTATACATGTGATCAAGGAATCATGTAATAAGATGACATCATCATTATGGGAAAGGGACATATTCATGTATTGAATTAACTGAAAGAGAAATATACAACCTGAGCCTTAATGTCGTAGATCTCCTTTCAATGGCTTCTAGTTCTGACACACACACTTTCTCATGCATGAAGAAAATCAACTACTTATGATGACCTTGTTGTTGTCTCTATCTACTGTAGCATCA
>JZKD02S1662468.1:8322-26301 GCA_000966675.3 Picea glauca
TATATATATATATATATATATATTGGAAATGTTGTGTGTATTGTAATGTCATAATATGACATTAATGACATCATCAATCCTTTGACATCAATGACAATAATTACAACAATATCTCCCTCTGTCTGAAACTCTCCCCCTTTTACATTGATGACAAAGGGATGCTCCCCCTGAAATTTTTCTTCTCCTTAAGAACTCAATCAAAACTCTAGTCAACTGTCATGTCGATTCGATCCTCGATCGAAAACTTTCAAGGAAATCATCAATAAGTAAGAGGAATGTTACACGATTGTGTAGATGATGAAACACAATTATATGAAGTCCTCAAACATATGGTCAAATCATTCCATGATCATCCATCAATCCAACCACAATCTATCCTAGTAGTCGACACTATTCCACAATTCTATCCTTCACATATTTTATGCAAAGATATGAAAGCATGATTTCCATTAATTCAATTTTTATGGTGAGGATGATGATAGGGAACATGTTTTTTCAATGAATAATAAGAGGAAGTAGGATCAGGTTCAGGTTCAATTAAGAGAGTATAAAAACCCGACATATCGACAACAATGTCATCTGTATTCTCAAATTATGCCATGTGAGGACCAAGAAACTCATCAATCTATTTGGCACAATTAACGATGGATTTCTCTTCTGGTAAACCATTATGAATTCCACCTGCAACAAATAAAACTTCCCTGTTTGTGGCAAGGCCAAGTGTAGGTAGGGAGGTAACAACAACATCGTATCCAAGACCAATGTTAATAAATGGACACCTTTGACAATTGATGATATCATCTAATATTTGAGTACTCTTTTCAAACTTCAATATTTTATTCAATTTAATAGTTTTTTTCTCCAGTTCCTTTCTTAAGGAAACAATTTCATCTTCTAGCTCTTCACAATTTTCTTCATTTTTATTTAGCTGGATTCTCACCACTTATTCTATCCTCCTTGCTTCTTCTAATTAAACCTTTAGGTTCATGATGATATTTTATATTTCTTCAAGGCTTTGTGACATTTTGTCTTTTGAATCACGATCCTCTTCATCATATTTTTGTAGTTGATCCTTTTGTTTCAAATTATTTTTCCTAAGCTTCTTTATTTTTCATAAGGCACAAATGAGTTCTTCTTCAAGATTCACTTCACCATCTATTTCATAATTTTCCTCTTCTTTTAAGTCCATCGTTCCTATCCCTTTGTCTTCATCAATATTTTTTTTTTATTTCCATAAAGAGAGTTTCTTCTCTATCACTATAGAAATTGCTTTCACTATTTCCTTCAGAGGAGTCACAAACCCCATTTGAGTAGAGATTATTCTTTTGCTTATAAGAGTTTCTCTTGTTTTCATTCTTTTCCTATATATGGTTATTTTTTTGTTGATAATTTTTTATCCCTTTTTTTACATTATGGTCTTCTTCATCATTACTACTTTCATCCTTTGCATATGGACATTTATCGGAAAATTGTCCTACTTTTCCACAATTAAAAGGTTTAAAAGAAAGCTTACCTTTATATTTTTTGGATCCTTTCTTGAGTTTCCTCACAAAATGCGCTTCCATTTCATCTGATTCATTGTTAGATCTATCACTTGATTCATTCTCTTTGTTCTTTGTCTTCTTTGATGATTTGAAGGTTTCTTCTTTCTTTGATGGTTTTTCTTTCTTCATCATCATTTCATATGTTGTGAGGATCCCATGCAACTCATCCTTTGTTGATGAGTCAACATCCTTCATTTATTCAATGGAGGAAAATTTGGCATCAAATCTTAAAGGGAGTGACCTTAACATATTTTGTGCAATCGTCGGTTCTTTAACTTTTTCACTATAAAGTCCTCTGATGGTGTTGACAATGTCATCCACATGGAGAAAATAGGCTACAACATTTTCTTCATATTTCATTTTCAAGCTCTCAAACTATATTTTATGAGTTTGTATCTTTTGCTTCTTAACCTTTTCATAACCTTCATAGATATTTTGAAGCTTGTCCCAAATTTATTTTGTCTATCCACAAAGAATCACCTTGAGAAAATCAGATTCTGATAGACCACACAATATGGAATTCATATCTTTTGCGTTATTTTCACTATGCTTCTTCCTGACTACATCTGTTGGTGGATTTTTTGAGTATGTATAACTCATCACAACTGATTTCCAAATATCAAACCCAAGGTCCATTAGATATATTTTCATCCTTATGCTCCATAATGAATAGTTTTTTTCCGTCAAAAAATGGACCTTTGTTTGTAGAGAAACCTTCATGACTAGCCATGTGTTTCTCCTGAGATCTACCTTCCAACAATTAGACTGTTTTCGAAGGAACTTGTTCTGATACCAATTGTTGAGAACACACTTATACTAAGAGGGGGGTGAATTAGTATAAGACATTTTTTTTCTCTTTTAAACATCCATCAACCATAAGAAAACAATCACATATGATACATATTAATTGCAAAACATGGAACGCAATATTTACATGGAAACCCTTTATATAAAAAACCACCAAACTTCTCTTTATAGTTCTTTGTAGGCACCAACCTACTAGAGACACCAACCACCACTTGTATAAATCCTAGTAGGAACCCACCTACTCTTACATATCTTCATAGAAATAAATCTATTGGAGACACCAATGACCACTATGAATCACCAACTTAGCAAGAGATACCAATATCTTTGTTTGAGCAACACCATCCTACTCTCAAAGGTCTTCGTAGACACCCATACCCACCGCTAAGCACCAACTTAAAAAGAGACACCAATCTCTTTGTGTGAGCTGCATGAACCTTCACCAAGTCTGCTTGTTACTTCTTCCTTCACCATGTCTGTGTGTTGCTTCTACCTTCACCAGGTCTACTCACTGCTTCTTCCTTCACCAGGTCTTCTCACTACTTTTTCCTTTACCAAGTTTGGCCAAAATTTTAATTTCGAAATGGTAACTTTCTCAAAGCTTGTTGTTTTGGGCCTCTTCCCAAGAATGAACTAATACAACATTCCACATATCAAATTTTACAAATTTGATTATGAAATTATTACCTGAGGTAATTTTGTATGTCTTCTCTATTCAGTTAAATTTTCACATTCTAAAGAGTCTCATAAAATAATTTATAGTGAAAATGACAAGCTAACCTATTTGAAACTAATTTTAGGAGAATTCAGAAACCCTAATTTCCATAGGGCATATCTTCGAAAGTATAGAGAACCAACATATGAAATGTGTACCACATGTACACAACTATCTCTCCTTTGTCTTTGAAAAGTTTCAAGGTCTTCCACAAGGAATATATTCGAAAGTGTAGTGAACCAACATATGAAAATTGTACCACATGTACACCAAGATATCTTTTATGTCTCTGTAAAGTTTCAAGGTCTGAAACTATTGGAATACTGAGAGGGGGGTGATGACTTAGTATGAGAATGTTTTACCACTTTCAATCACAATATATAATCTTCAACTTTATCGAAAATATATCATTTATTATTGCATTCAATATATCATGAGAATATAACCAAAATCAGTTCCATTCAACAATATCACATCAGATAAAGAATACACCAATATAATTTACATGGAAACCCAAATGGGAGAAAACCAAGGAATAATTTCTTATATATATCAAGAATACATTCATAGGAAGCACAAACTTCCAAATTCTGCAGCACCAACTGGAAGGAGGCACCAACCTAAAGGAAGCTACAACTCCCTAAATTCTATGGAGCCAATCGGAAGGAGGCACCAAACCCCTGATTTACAAGCACCAACCTGAAGGAAGTACCAATTCCCTGAGTTCTATGGATCCAACTGGAAGGAGGCTACAACCCCCTTTCCTTTCCACGTCCTTCCACTTTGAAATATAAGTGTAGACTCACTGTCACTACCACTGATATTGTCATTGCCAATTTCACCAATACATTAACCAACATGTCACTCTCATTGTCACATCAACTAACTTGTCACTCTTGTTGTCACATCAACCTGTGACTACCATTGTCACATCAAACTATGAATATCACCTGTCATATCAACCTGTCACTGATGATCAACCAATCATCCAACCTGTCACTATCTCTATCACTGATATAGCATCATCAACCAACTATACCCAGATACACTCACATGGATACAAAAACCATCACCAAACCATGTACATCAAGAATAAACTAGAAACTGTACTATACCATGCATCAATTGTGTACCATACCAAGTACATCAACATGTACCATACCATGTATCAACCATGTACTAAAACTTGTACCATACCATGTACATCAACCTATACCATACCATGCATAAACCATGTACCATACCAAGTACACCAACCATGTACCATATCACATACATCAACCATGTATCAAACCTCAACATGTACCAACATTACCAAGACATGCACCTCATAGATGTACCAATAATATGCCTCACACCATGCACCAAAGATGTGTAACACCCCTGTTTCCCCCATCTTGTAATTAATCATAAAATAGGATTACCATGCTAAGGCATGTGGACAATGTAAATGTATTATTGTTAAACTTCCCATAATTGATTGTTGGGGGGGGGTGAAGCCTTGAAGTACAAGCCATGATATCTTTAGAGGAAAGAAATCGGTTAATGAAGAAAGGACCAGTGGTTGAATTATAAACCACCCCCTCGAATGGAAGCATGGTCTAGCTACAGGATGTCATCTCGTAGTACCATAGAGACCTACAGACCCAAGATTCCTTCTGATAGAAGGAAAAGGATAGGTCAGAAACCTTCCAGAGGAGGGAAGGTAAGATACATATAGAGACACAACAAGAGAAGAGACACGGGATGAGAGAAAAATCTCATAAGGGAGATGTGAGAACCCAAAGGAAGTGCCGAGAACACGGCTTGAAGGACCCAAATGTGAGCTTGATGCTGAGGAAGCATCTGATAAACCTCACAGGGTCGCTATGACAGAGAGAGTTTTTATGAGAGATGGCGTAAATTCCCTAGTGATATCATGGCTTGGCATGAGGGTGGACAGAGTGCTAAGAATGAATTCCTCTAAGCCTATGGTTGGGTGGAAAGGAACACACCCATAGTCAGTTAGTTGGATGCAACTTATAATAGATAAGTATTCTCATACCCTGTGAAATTGATTTGTAATTGTGTAATAAAATTAGATATATTGTGAATGACCCAGGGATGGATATGTTTGCTTAATGATTTATACTGTACCCCTTTTTGGTGTCTTCTTGATTGTGTAATTAGGAAGGTAATAAATTATATGGTTTGGACATGTTTTGTATTCATAAATGTTTGCAACCTGTGGTGGCTTAAGCTAGATCCACGGACTGTGAGTTTGTTGACCTTGGGCATAGTTTCACGTACGCATGTCGACACTCCTAGTCATTCCAAGTCCCTTGGAGGAGGGAGTCTATTAAATATCATGAGAGATATTGCATGTATGAACAGGCTCTCTGTGAGGCAGACAGATATCGAGAACTCCTTAAGTTCTAAACTTGATAAAGGAATGCAAGGAGTGTGTAGAAGACCCTTCTAAATGTTAAGTTCAGGAGAAAGAGCATAAAGATCTTAATCCCTTCAGAGCTAAAAAAGATCAGGAAGAGTAGCGAGGCTGAAGTATTGAAAGGGAAGGTTCCTTTGTTTGGAAGACGAATGGACGAAATCTGTTCGGAAGAAGTCACGGTTTGTTGTGATCGTTGGATATGGGAAAGAGAGTGGGAGTTAACCCTTGGAGTCATTCATACTTTGTGAGTTTGGAAAATCGAACGAGTTCGTCGTAAGGGAGGTAAAATACCTGAAGTTCCAAAGTCCCGAAGTTAACTTTGAGGATGCTCAGGAACCATCCTGACCATCAGATCTAGGAGGTAGACGATGGTCACATTACCCAAACTATCGATGATTTAAGAATTTAACAATGAAGATGGATGTGAGTCGTTTAATAGAAGGAGAGGCCATCCCGATCATCATATCAACTCAAATTCCCACTGGAGTTAACGAATCAAACACCAGTTGTTAGATTAAATTGATGGTTGGGAATCATTGCAGAGCGCGAAGGTGAAATTAGCAGACATGCTAGTTCACGGGCCACAATCAACCCACATCATTGATCTCGTCAGGAATGGAATATCAACGACTAGGATTAGACTAGAGTTGAGCAAGCACTTCCCATATTTTGGAGGTTGGACCCCGCAATCACTGTGAACCATCAATCTATGAATGGAGATCGAGGGCGGGGAGTCATTGTGGAGCATGAAGGTGAAATTAGTAGACACGCTATTTCGTGGCCCGCAATTCACCAACATCATTAATCTCATCGGGCTGGAAGATCAATGATTCTGGTTAAAACCAAGTTGGGTGAGCACTTTCCAGATTATGGAGGTCGAACTCTTTGATAAAGAGGATGCATGTTGGGGCCCCACAATTACTGTGAACCGTCGATCATCGTTTATCTTCGATCTGAGTTTGATGAGATCTCTAAAATGAAAGGAGAGCATGGGAAATCAGGATCTTCAAGAAGATCAAGCTCATAAGAGATAAGCGCTTTTTAGAAGTGCAGATGAGGTCCAAGAGACATACTCGTAGGAGGAACAAAGGTCGAGACTTTTGAATACTTAGAAAATCCTCTAAGTTAGAGGAATTTTAAAGTTCAAGAGGAGAAGTGACAACAGTCGTCAGATCAGTTGTGGAGAGGAGCCTGGACCATTAGATCAATGTCCAATGAACAAAGGAAGCACATAGGAGAGGAACAGATCCCATCCGTTGAATCAAAACGCAGAGGACCAATAGTCACCTGATCGAAGCAAGGTTTTCGAGCCTTAGTGCTTCGCACACATAGGAGAGTGGACTTACCAAAGTCCCAAAGTCCCGAAGTAGTTTGGGACCGTTCATTATCAAGAGAAGGATATCCTGACCGTTCCTCACTAGGAGACATGTGTCAACATATTGTAAGCTTCGGATAACCACTTCGAGAGCTTTCAGTTGAGATTTGAGACTCCCGAAATCCAGAGAGCGAAGTAAACGTCAGCCATCGGATCCAGGTGACAAGTGGCATAAACCTGTAGACTACGGGTAAAGACCCAAAGTAAACGTCAACCGTCAGATCATCCAAAGTAAACATCAGTAATTGAATCCAAAGGACAAGTGGCGTAAGTCTATGGACTCTATGTAAAGACTCGAAGTAGGTCTTGGTCATTGATCACCAGGAGGGGTACATGTAGATAGATCAAAGTCTCTAAGTGAATGCACTTTGGAAGCATCTCCCAACTTGATTTGACCTTTATATCTGAGCGAAATCCGAATGGAGGGGGTTGGTCAAGAAACAAAGGGTGCCCTAAAGGGCCCCTTGTTCACACTAAGAACCAGATGAATTTTGCCTTGAAGAAATTATATAAATGAAGGCCATGGGTGCACTAAGAAACTAATATATTCATAGTATTGTTATGTTTCCTCAATTCTCCCTTGAGAATCCTCTTTTCTTCTAGGAGTATTCAAGCATCATTGCAATAGGCCACCATTCCACTCACCTCTTGATGGAATAAGAATTGATTTTATTCATCATTTGCCATTTTTCTTCCATTTTAAGAAGAGATATCCATTAGGGAACTCAAGATCCCTCCCAAGGAGGAAGAGGGGACTCATAAGTCCTGATTTTTCTCTACGGTGTTTTTCCAACTAATATAATTATACATTGGTGGCATAATCTTGGTCATTGGTTGATTGTTTATGGTTCTAATTTTCTTATGCATTCTAGTTTTTATTTCCTTAGTTGTTTTAGTTTGTTTACTTGTTTATTTCATGTGTTTGGCTTGTTTAATCCACTCACTAACCTCTGTCTTGTCTAGCAGGCCCAACTAGGCATGCAAGTGCCATTGTTTTTCTCATCCAAGTGATGAAATGAGCACAACAAATTGGTGACCATATTGGGGAAAGGTCTCAAATTCCACCCTATTTGGGCCTAGAGAGCACTTATTTTTAATCCATTTATCTTGTAGGTACCAAAACCGGCCCAACCTTACCTGTCAAAAGCCAAATTCAGAGTTGGAGGAGGAAAATTTCACTCAAAAAGTTCCCCCCTGACGCGTATCAGAAAGTGTGTGGGTATTCCAGCCCACAAACATTCACTCAGCACATTCTGCACCCAAAAGGTTTATGTTCTCTATGCATTTTGTGCATTGTGCGCCCAATGCGCCTCTTTCATAATTGTAACCCGTGCACATTTCCATATTTTGAAAATTGTAAGGGTTTTTGTGATGATTTGAAGGCCCCTAGCCTTCAAATTCTTGCTTTCATGCAAATTTTAATTCCCATGCACTCTACTTAGACTCCTTTCCCATATGAAAGGTTAGATAAACATAGCCACTTAGGGGGTAAAAAGAACCAAATATTCTTCTCTTTTTCTTTGGTTGCCACATGGATGGCTTGTTTGGTTTGTAAAATTTAAGTTGAGATCATTGCTATCACATATAAAAACACTTGCATTGGGAACATAAATTAACTTTGATCATTGATTATGCTCTTCTCTCACACCCTAGAGCGATATTGAGAATTAGAAAGGTGGTTAAGGAGACATTTCATCTCCCTTAAAATATTTAGGAGAGGACAAAGGCCCCCTAGGGTTCCTCTTAGTTTCTTTTTGAAATCATCTTAAAGTTGTAAGGGTCCATACATGCCCACATGTTGCAAACTTAGGATAGTTTATTGAAATTGATTTCTTAGTTTACATCACTAGGGGAGTTTAGAGATCAAAAGTAACGGGCCCATACATGCCCACATTATTGCAATCTACGATATTCTTTCAAGATTTCTTAGTGTAAACAACATTTAGGGAGTTTAAAGGATTGGTAAGGACCCATATGTCCACATGCTAGTTCTTTAGGGATTTTAAAATGCCACAAGGTTGTACCAATGACACTTAGTAAGCCAAGTAACAAATATTTGTAAGGACCACAGGAAGTCCACATGTTGAAAATTCACACCTAACTTATTAAAATTTGGCACACTCTTTCACTTTCTCACACACAAAGTAACTCCTTGACACACAAAGTCACTCCTCACTCACATAATTTCCATCTTGAATTGTGAAGGTTGAAGTAGGTTTTTTCCAAAGGAACTCCAAAATGTCCCACTATTTTCTTGAAGAAATTATCCACACCCACTTAATTTAAATGAGATTGGTTCACACCCCCAATCTCTCAGCCCACCACACTTAAATTTTTTCTAAAAACTCACTAATATTTCCTCCACATGAGGTGCCAAGAGAATTTTTTTAGTCTAGGCAGGATCTCGTGGGTAGGCATCCAAATAACCCCCCATTATCTGGTTCTCACATTTTCAAACATTAGAAGTTGACAAATAGGGAACTTTAAAATATTCTAAGTCAAGTGTTCCTACACCATAAGGAATGGAGATACTCGTGAAGGGTTGAAGGCTGAGGTCTGGTTGTTTTGTGCATCCTCCCTTGAGTCACCCAGCTCTTAAAACGGATCCAACCAATGATCCATTTCTGAGGATGAAAATCTAAATGTCGCACTTTGACCAAGATACCTAGTGACCAAATTTAGGACATCTACCTAGGTTGAAATTGTGGGGTGCAATTGCAACTTGATCAGATTTTGTGTGGCTATTGGTAAATATCGCTAGCTCTTTCAGGATATGCACCGTCTACCCCTCATTATAACTAATTATTTCATCCCTCACTCATTCCTATTTCGGTGGCTTTAGACCCCATTGTTGAATTCTCTTGGAAGGTCCAGTTTTATTTGAGAGGAAGGACTATATGTCTTTTTAGGACACAAGCATTCGTTTTATTTGTTCCCCCACGTGGAAAAAGTCCACCTACCCACATGTATGCTTATTTAAAGTTGATTTATGTATGATTCTCATTTGATTACATGCAATTGTGAGTTATATTATCTTGTGAAGGTCCAAATTATACAAGTCTCTTGTTCATTTATTTCTCTCATCACCATTTTCACACATCCACTTTGCTAGTCAGACATCATAGGGGACCCACATAATCCCCGTCATTCCAAACGCTTGCAGAATCTACCTCCTATTCTAAGAGGAGTTCCTAGTCTTTCTGACCCACCGGATCAACCATCTCACACCCCCGTGAGTGCCACTATTTTGGGATCATCTTTGCTTGGTTCCACTTTTCTTAGGTACAATTCCCAAGGTCATCCATCCACTATATTTCCTTCACAAGGAGGTAGGGGGAAAACTTCTTCTCAAGGGAGAAGTACAACCCCACAAAATACCTCTCAAGGGTTAGGTCCACTACCTGCTCACACTATGGCTGGAACTAATCCTCCACCAATTCCCCCCATGCCATACTTGGCATCTCTCAACATTCCTGATTTGACTAAACTCATGATTGATCCCATTTTACATGACCCCACATGGCCTAATATCCATATCAAACTACCTTCGTATATTCCAAAATTTGAAGGAAAATCAGGGGAGGATCCCGCCAATAATCTTATGAACTTCCACTTATGGTTCTCTTCAAACAACATCATGGATGACTCCATCCACTTAAGGTTATTTCAAAGAACACTCACTGGTCCATGATCCAAATGGTATGTGGAAAAAAAATCAGGGTCCCATGTGACTTTTGAATCCTTGGCCAAATCCTTTTTGGCCCTTTTTCAACTAACAGCTCATCATGACACTGGTTTAGAACTACTCTTCGAGTGAAAACAAACCTCAACTATTCATATTTCCGACCACATCCACGAATGGCGTCAGCACCATAGTTTATGTAAAGAAAAAACCACCAAAGAATGATGTCTCGATTGGTTTCTAAAATCACTCATCTCTATGCTTGCCAAAGATGTAGCATCCACCTTCCCCTAATCCAAAGAAGAAGCCATCAGCAAGGCCCAATAGTTTGACCTCATTTATGCTCAGTCGGGTTACTCATACATAGTATTAACTAATGCACCTAGACCCATACCATCTGGCCAAGACAAACCTAGAAATTCTCACGCTGTAGATGGATTGATTGGTACCATGACCCACCACAACCCTTAAAGCCAACCCCCACTTATGTACGGTGCACCTCAATATCTGCAACCATATGGAGGTCCATATTATTATCCTCCTACCCCTTACCAACATCCATATTCCATTTCTCCCCCTCCACCCATGAGTGGACCCTTTCTAGCACCCATGATGAGCTCAACCTCTCAACCAAGTTCAGGTCCCCCTTCTACCTCAACATATAACCTGGGAACTAGTGAAAGCGCTCCACCTTCCTATGCACCCTATAGATCATTGCCACAAAACAATTTGTATTTTCCGTTTCCTAGTCCTCCACATGTACAAACACATGTTGACATTAACTTTGTTCATCCCTCTCCCATTCAATAACTTCATACTTTGGAGCAATTGAATACAAAAAATCCATCCCATAAGTTAAATAATGCCAATAACAAAGGAAAAAAACAAAACAATAATAACACGGGACCAGGTGGAAATAACCCCCAACAAAACCAACCTATTGGGAGCAACCAGAATTAGGGTAACCAGAACCCCCAAGGGGACAATAACAACAAACACCAAGGGAAGAACAAGAATAAAAATCTCATGACAAACTTCCCTTTCACTCTTTGCAATGAGTATGGAAATTATACTCACCACTACCCCCAAATTGCAGACTTTAAACGGATGAAAGAATCTATGAACACACCACGTCCTCCAGTTTCGTTTGCCCCTTAGCAGGCCCCGCAATAGTATTTTCAACAACCACCCTCAGTCGTGTTGAAAAACCCTATTCCACACCAAGGTGTGATGAATACCCAAAAGGATATACATACTTCCCCACCACAAATGGGACAATATCAAAACCTAGGGCCCATCCACCCTGTTAATCTGGCTGATCACAACATCCTCCTCACTAGCGAAGAATAAATTCTTCTACAAATGCATGATCGTCAATACGGTGGTCCCTATGAATCTAATCCAACCACTTCATAAGTGGCTCTAGATACAAACGAAAAACCATTGATGATCCCATGTCCTAATACTGAACCTACCATTTTTATCCCTCGCATTCCATTACGACGAAATGTCAATAACCCTTAGGCTAGGGCAACACACAATTACAGTCTGATTGATGACTTGGCTCAGTCTCCTGCATCCATGTCTGTATTGGAGGTTCTCCAAACCTGGCCAACTCAATGGAAATAATTACTTTCTTCCTTGGGGGAAATTGACCTAGCTGATACTAGACTCATCACATTTGATCCAGATAGCGGAGAACCATGTATCCCCACTTTGGTAGCTTTCCAGATACTAGTCAATATTTGAAACATCGTGGTTCATCATTGTATCATTGATGAAGGTGCATCCACATGCATCATGTCCAAAAATGTATGGAAAAAACTTGTCTCCTCTGAGCTAGTACCATCCTCCAACACCTTAAGAGTCTATGACGGTCGACCATCCTCTCTCAAAGGGATCTTCCAAAATTTCCTCATCAAACTCAGGGGAAAAACCATCCTCGTCGACATTGAGGTTATCGATGCCCTGCTTGATTACAATATCTTGTTTGGACATAACAATATCTACACTATGAAGGAAGTAACCTCTTATATGTTTCAAATGATGATGTTCCCCCACAATGGGAAAATTGTCACCATCAACCAAATTACACACTATGAGCTTAACCATTCCACCAACATCGATAACATATTACCTCTTTTCTGCACTAGCTCATATCCTTAATTACTCATTGACATGGGCCCCCGAATTTTCAAGGACCCATCCTTTTTGGGCACATACCATGGAGCACCACCTCTCATACACCCTTCAACACAAATGTGTGTCATATATTCTAATGGGAACGACACCGGAGACACCATTCCTCCCACTAAGGCCTCTCCACACCTTGACATCCCACTAGTTGAATAAATATTACCTTAGGGATTCCCTGAGAACCCTACTACACCACTTATCCTTGATTTCCCCCTCCCCCAGGGGAAAATCCTGGTTTTGGAGACAATTCCTCAAGCCATTACTCAAATTACCTTCTTCTACCCCCCATCTAGAGTACAATCATTTCAGGTAGCCGCAACAATTACCCTCCCCAACATGGTTCTTTCCATCCCTGTATGGTATCTTCACCTAATCACGATGGTTCCTCAACCATATCTCCCCCCTCGGTTAGAGGGAATCCCTATGTAGATTCCAATACAGGCTTCGGCCACACCACCCTCACCCTCGATTTCTAGCACCACTACCATAGCTAGGTGCAGACAAAAAAAGAAATAACCCATAGCTCCACTTCCTCCCTGAGTTCAACCTCCTTGTGCACTATGCAAAAGAGAGGGACACCCCACTAATAGATGTCCTCCTCTTACCGAGTTACACAATCTGATCCAACTCCCTCGAGAAACCACATCACTCACCACTTCTCCAAGCACGTCTAGTACTATGAAAGCATCCTCAACTACAAGAAGTAAAGGGTTGAAAACCAAATTCGCTTGTGCCATCTGTTCAGAATATGGCCACTACACTCATCATTTCCCAGCTCTACCTCAATTTCACCAGACTCTAACGGTAGTACACCAAACCTTTTAGCAAGAACCCTATCCACCAACACTTTCAGGTACCCATGTCACTGACATTCATTATGTTTCTTCCTCAGTCCCTGAATGGATGAGATTACATTGCACTCTCTGTGACTCACTTTCTCACTTCACATACTAGTGTCCTTTAATTGCGACATATCGAGGTCATCATTCCACCCCTATTCAACCACATCCGACCACCTCACCAAGGGTCTTTCCCTCTCTATATATTTTCAACATCACCTCCTCTAAACCTGAGTCACTTCCCACCCCTCCATGCTTCATAGATAGACTTTCCGAGGATATTCCCCCAAATCCTCCCAATTCCCTAGTTCATTTTCCATTGGAAATCTTACCCCCTACCACAGTTTATCACCCACAGTGTTTGGACAATTGGTTTATTTCAAGCGAGCCATCGCACCTTGTTTTTGATATCCCCTCTACATTTTCCCCACTTGAGGAAAATCACACTATCACAGTCACCCATTTCACCTCCCCGATTCCCTATATTCTCGCATTTTCCACTGCGACGAAGATATTCTGGAGGAAATCACTACCCCTGGTTTCCCATGGAATGTGCTTCATCACAGAGTGCTTTTTCTCTCATAGGAAGCCTTTGACCCTCTTAGCCAAGCCTTTGTATGTGAAATCGAAACCAAGGATTTTATTCCTTTAGGGAATATAGACTGGTTCAATAGCCCTATCCCTACCCTAGATACTTTTGAAGAAGGTAACATGGCCAATATCTCCCCCACCATCAAAATCAACATTTCCATTAAACCGAGAATCATAGAAGAAATCACCATTGGTACCGCCTGCTCCCCTGAGGAACTCACAGCTTATAAATATCTCTTTCAGGAATACCGGGACATTTTTTCCTAGTCATATATGGAGATGCCCATTCTCGATCCTTCTATAGTCGAACATCGCATCAACACATGGTCATATGTCACCCCAGTATATCAAAATCAACGCCCACTTCACCCATCCAAATTTGCAGCTATCAAAGATGAAATTGACAAGTTACGCACTATTGGGTTCATTTACCCCATTGCATATACCTCATGGGTTTCCAACTCCGTTCCCGTTAACAAAAAACAGGGCACTATTCGTGTCTTCACTAAATTTAGCGATCTCAACCATGCTTGTCCCAAAGACAACTTCACTGAATGTGTCATCCATAAGGCATTGTTCTTCATGGATGGGTTATCCATCTATAATAAAATCCAAATCCATCTAGCAGATCAGTATAAAACCGCTTTTAGTACCCCATGGGGTACTTTTGCTTATCATGTCATGCCTTTTGGACCCAAAAACATAGGTGCTACGTTTCAATGAGCCGTGACTTATATTTTCCAGGATCTTTCTTGCATCATCCTCTCTTACTTGGACAACCTCACGGCTTGATCCAAGAAACGAACTCAACATTTAGATAACTTACGCATCATTTTTCAATGTTGTCGCCAGTACAATATCCGCTTGAACCCCCTCAAGTGTGTATTTTGCGTCACTGCCAGACACCTTCTTGGGTTCATTATCTCCCAACACGAAATCACAGTCGACCCCCTCCATAGATCATTTTAGGGGCTAAATTTCACAAATGGGATAATTTTCCATGGTTTTTCCCCAAAAAAGATTCACCAATTTTCCTTTTTTCTAAAAATGATTTGCCCAAATTCCATAGAATAAAATTATTTTACCTTTAAAATCACCAAAATTTTATAGAAACTATATAAAATCTTTATAAATTTAAATAGTTTTACAAAACTATCGCCAAACATTTTACATTTTGCATATTAAGGACTAGTAAGATTAGCCCAGGTTTCTACATTTTAATATAAATTTTGATCCTTAAAATCATCCCTTCCCCCTCAAGGTCCAAGCTATCACAAAAATTCCACCACCTAGGAATTTACGCCAACTGTAGAGCCTACAGAGAAAAAATAACTTTTTATGTCACTTTGTCCCAGATTACTCCACCCACGCGCATGTTTTCCTCTGCCTACTATGTCATGACATCCCATTTTGATGGGATTAACATGATCAAACCTATTTTGATGATTTAAAACTGGCCCCATCCAATGCCTCTTTGATTAGTCCTCTAGAATATGATCGTGATTACATCCTCTACTTACCAACCTCATCCATCTTGGTAGCAGGAGTCCTCGTCCAACTAGCGAATGATGGGAGGGAACATGTCATTTACTACATCAATAAAAATATTTCAGGAACACCCATGAAATACAATCATGTTGAGAAACTAGCCCTCACAGTTCAGAAATTGTGTCATTATATCTTGCTTCGAACTACCAAAGTCATAGAAGATTCTAACCCCATGTAGTACTTGCTTAGTCGATGACATATTAATGGAAAATTTTCTCGATGGATCATCATCCTTTAGGAATATGAACTAGAGTTATCAACTCCAAAAATAAATAAAGCACTTGTTCTCTCCGAACTCATTACGGTGTTTCCCTCAGACGCTAAAGCTTCACCCATCAATACAGATTTTCCCGATGAACACCTCTTTTTCATCCCCTCAGATGACCCCTGGTATGGTGACCTTCTCGTCTACCTTTGGACATAGAAGTTTGGATCTCATCTCTCTCAAGATGATCATTGGTGCATTCTCCATCAGGCCCCTTGATACCTCCTCATCGGTGACATCTTGTACCAACATGGAGTCGACACCATTCTTCATCGATGTTTGACCATCAATGAAGCCAACAGAGTCTTCAATGATTTTTGCAATGGTGCTTGCAATGTCCACCTCTTAGGTATGGCCACCACCCAAAAAATCATTCGAGTAGGCTACTTCTGGCCCACGTGGTTTCATGACTGCATCCATGATGTCAAGCAATGCAACAAATTCCAACTCTATGCAAACAAAGCACAAGGCCCACCTGCTCTTCTACATCCAGTCATCACCACCAACCCCTTCTATAAATGGGGCATAGACTTCATGACTTGCAATCCTCCATCCAGTAATGGACACAAGTACATCATCATGGTAGTGGATTACTTTACCAAATGGGTCGAAGTCATGCCTACCTTCAACAATACAACTGACACAATAGTGCATTTTTTCTTCAACCATGTCATTACCCATTTCGTAATTCCACTACAGTTAGTATTCGATCACGGTAAGCACTTTGCAAATGAGATCTTCACAAAAATCTCCTCAAAATTAGGATTCTCCCATGCGTTTGCCTCCCCATACTACCCTCAATCCAATGGAGAAGTCGAGGCTATCAAAAAAGTCCTCAAAACCATGCTACAATGTACTGTCAACAAACATAATACCAACTGGAATCATATGTTGTTTTCATCATTATGGGCTTATCGCATGGTAGTCAAAACTTCCACCAATTTGACATCGTTCCACCTCATCCATGGGATCGAATCCACCCTACCTATTGAGTATGAAATTCCCACATTACGCACCACCATCGAGTTATTACTTAACACTGATCCAATGGAGTAGCACTTGCTAACCTTAGAGTCCTTGGATGAAGATCGTCAGTCTTCATTACAGAACAAAGAGGCCACTAAAAAATAGTCAAAATCCACCTTTGACCTCCATGTCAACCTTTGTTCATTTAACGAAGGATATCTCATAGTAGCCTATGATATCGCCCATGATACTCTTGATCATGGAAAGTTCGAATCATTATGGCATGGACTCTACATTGTCCAACACTGCCTCACTAAAGGTGCATAGCTCCTGGCCTCTCTAGAAGTCTATCCTCTCAAAGAACCCATCAAAGGGTTGTACTTAAAGAAGATTTATACCTGAGCGTAACCATCCTACACTAGGATTTTTCTTTGTACACATTTGTAGAGTTTTTAGTCTTCTTTTTTCGTCTTCACTCTTCATGTCTGATATACCATCTTTTTTATTGACAGATGTATCCTCCATTAGCCTACCACATTGGTTATGCTGATGGTGCTAGCTGTTGGACACATAATCTTGCTTCGGCCTCTTGGACCCTCTATACCCCCTCACATGAACTGCTCCACTCCAGCAACATATGTTTGGGCTCAGCCACCAACAACCAAGTAGAATACTCCGTCGCCATTGGTCTCCTCACCGAGGCTAGTCACTGCCACATTTGTCACCTTAGTGTTTTATTAGATTCCCATCTTGTCATCCTGCAGCCCAAAACTATATATCGTGTCCACGATCCTTGCCTCTTTCGCAAATACCTGCAAGTTAGACTCTTATCTCGAATGTTTGATTCAATTACATTGAAACATATTCCAATGCAATTTAATCAAATAGAATATAATATGGATAACCTAGTGTTAGATTGGCATTTGTCACATCAAGACATCATCAACCCATAAAAAACATAAAAACATGTAGGCATAATAAAGAGCCACAAGATATGTATCCATATATATATATATATATATA
>JZKD02S1662468.1:26416-48794 GCA_000966675.3 Picea glauca
CACCCCTATAGGTACAAAATGGGTACTCCCTACTCTATACAAAATGGGTATCAACTACCCTGTACAAAATGGGCTCTCAAGCTCATACATGTACAAAAATTGGCACTCATGGTGCCCCCAGATCTCCCCCCCCTATATCCTTTGTTAGTTGGAGGCACCCCACTAGTTGGGGGTCCTCCAGGTCCAGGGGGCAGTTGACCAGTCATCGTTTCCCACACTATAGCTACTCTGTGGATCAAGGTACTCCACTCTGTCGGTACACCCACACACTACTCTAGGACCCTCTCATCCTAGATGCAAACCCAAATTCCCTCCAACACACCCTATATAACCTCCTCAAATCGTCGACGAAGGTCCTCCATCCCCCTTCCAGCCTCTTCCTATGGCTCATGCGTTGGTCCAACACCAACATCATCAAATATATGCCTTTGGCCTGCCCTCAACTCATGTAATGGCCCAACACCAAAATCATCTCACCTGAACCACTATCCTACCCGTAGCTCTGCTCGTGGTAATCACACTAGCCCCTAGTGAGCTGACTTCCTAACCATCTCATCCTCACGGCCTCGGGGCCCCACATATGCAAACAGAAAATCCAAAGGTAGATTCATCATCCATATATACATAATAATATGCTACACTATGAAAATAAAAAAACATAAATACACAAACATACCTCTCTGGTCCTAGTCCTCCCCAAGAGGCAACACCATGTCTGGGTCATGTCGGTATTCCATCCCACCATATGGGTATTGTAGTATCACCCATGGCATATGATGCCACACACGTTCCATAGTGGCCACCCCCCCCCCCTCCATGATGTGCTAGCACCTGGGCCCACCGCATCAATTAGGACTCTTGCAGCCCTGAAGGTGCCAACAAAATCCTAGGGCGCAAAATGGGCACCCTCTCCAGAAACCAAGCCACCAAGATGGACCCAAACGTAAAATCACCAGAGTCGATGGTCCGACACTGGTGAATCTGCCCCATCATCCTAGAGTGCAACAACAACCCCTAGGAAAAACATTCCCCATCCAAGACTCTCTCTACAATCCTAAGCTGACCTCTTGTTATCCACTAAGTAGCCAAGGATCCATAGATCCTCACGACCATGGATGCAATGCACTAAGGAAATATTTCATCCATCACCTTGATATGAATAACAGAACCTGATATCAGGTTCAGCCCCAAACACTAGCGTCATTCCATATCCACCAATCTCACATCCCCCAACAGCTGGGGGTCAGCAGGCAGGGCCATCCCCCGGAAGGGGATCCTCGTCAAAAAATACACATCCTCTACAACTGAGAGTGTTAGTTGTTGTCCCCTAACAATGAATCACTACATATCAGTGCTCCACATGGATATCATATACTGAAGAAGGAACTCCTGTGACCGTATCAAAGGGAAATCTAAGAACTTGAGCAACCCGCAGGCTACCAACTGTCTCTGAATGCTTGGATTCTCTCTCACTGCCTCTCGGAGGCGCTCCCAGTCTCACTCCCTCCATTGGACTAGCATAGTGACTTCACAATCTGATCACCTGTATCCACACAAAAACACTTGGTCATCCCTCATCATTCATCAAAAATAAATAAAAAATCATAATTTCAACCACCCTTAGCTTCACCTCCAGTGCAGAGATTTCACCCACACAGGTGCGCACATGTGCATGCCTGTTCTTTGCACAGTTGCACACTAATGCACAACTATTTTTGAAATAGTTTCATATCAATGCTCAAATATCATCTCAATAGGTGCACACACATGCACACCTCTCCTCTACACACTTGCGCACTAATGTGCAGTTGTTTGAGAAAGAGTTGTACACAGTGCACAATTGTCATCTTAACAGGCACACATCTAATTCATGCTTGTATATCCTTCCTCAGTACCCCTATGCATGACTATGTCAAGCACAATTGCACATTATCTGTGAGAGAAGGAATTATACCCGTGCATCTGAGTGTGGGTATTCTTCCTTCTCCCATGCACTAGTGGGCCCACCCCTAAACCTACCCTTGTACAACCATTCGTATGAACCCTAACCAAAAACTAAGAAATTCATGCTATGTAGGAGGATGGAACCACTAACTTGACTCTCACAAATCCTGGATTGGTCGACTCAAGCTCCTATAATATTCAAAACTCCTCCAAATACACTCGTCCAATCTCTATAGTGATGGGTACAAATGAGGTGGCATTGTGGGCCCACCAGCCATATATAGTCCCCTTTGTCAAACTTCCACACTCAGTGATAGGAGCCCAGAGTCTCTATTTCCCTATCCATCTTTAGCCATGGGATCATGGCCCCACTAGCTACACATTCATGTTCCCAGGTCATCATCTGAACTTGGCCTCGGGGGAGCATTTTTCTCACATCACGTCTAGGTATGCATGCTCATGTTCAAAATGATCAAATAATTGTTATATGTTATTTATCATCAGATATTGTTCACGTCAGGTATTCAATTTTTCATGTGTGTAGGTACTCCATCATCACAAGAAGCACAACCCCTTCAGGTATATGTTCGACACTGGCATGTAAACATTCCCTTTGAATATCAATTGCATCTCCCAATCACACCCTCTGACATTTACCTTTAGGCTCCTTACATTCGGCTCTATAGTACCGTCACCTTTGCTGCACTTTTCTACTGTCACCTGGTAGCATTATCCCCCACATGAATTGTCCCATTGTTGGAAGCAGGCCAAATCAGAGAGAAAGGTTATTTTTGGGAAGAAAGGCATGCACGAGGAAAGCGACAACTGGAAGGAAGAGCAACATGCACACATGCATGGAAAACCTAACGATGTTAGGGTTAGGGTTTTTGTAATACATTGTAATGGTTGAAGAGATAAAAGCGTATATATATACATACCTAGGAGGTATAGAGGGGATTAGTTGTCCATTATAGGGGCAAATAAGAATTCTTAGAGAGTCTGAGGAGACGACGGGAGGCAAGAGTCTGGTTTGATAACTAGTTGTAATAATTTTTTCATACAATGTAATTTTGTAAGTTGTTGAGATGTAGAAGGGGATGGAGGGTGGATCTCAAGGGTTAGATCGCATACTGAGGAGCCTGGTGTAATCTAGTGCTCCTCATAATAGATCTTGACTTGACTGAGGATCAATTGTAAAGTGCACCATGTTGTAGTTTTGGAAATACCATAATAGAATATCTTGAGAGAGATCTTTGTGTATGTAGCCTAGGAGGGGGTGAATCACGGTAAAACATTTGTTATTTGATTTAATTCTTGTATCCATTTTACTATTATTAAGTATATGTTAGCATGATGAATGAATGAGATAATGAGTTGATTATATTACATGCATAATTGGGAACGACAATATAATTATTTAATAAGTTAGGTAGAACTCTCAGTGCATACTTCTTAGATATCCACTCAATCCTAGACTACAAACACCCGAGTATTGCAGTCATCCATTAAGACCATCTTGGGTGAGACTGCACAGTGCACTTTTTGCGCCACGTTGCCTTCTGGTTTACCAGGAGGGCCGATAGTTTTAGAGGATTTGTTGGAACCCCAACAGACTTGAACCTGGGTCAATCATGTTAAAGGTATAACTCAGAGATATCAAACCAACAAATGGTTATGTTGTTGGTTGGAACAATACATGATTGAGTAGATGGGATCTGTTAAAAGAGGGTAAGATCTACGGAAGGCAGGTCCAAATAATACTGAATCAGATGACAAGAAGGTCACAATAATGCACCGCTAGAAGGGGATGTTGAGACTGTGGAATCCCACAAAAGCAGAGATCAAAAGTTGATCGAAGACAAAGGAGATAGAGTTTGCGTAGAAAGATAACATAAACCCTAGAGTAACATCGTGCAAATACCTTGAGAAGTATGTGTTTACTGATCTGCATGAAGTATTTTTTTGTGATTTCCCACACTTATTGCAGGAGTGGATATTGAGGTTGAAGTATAACCATGCAAAAAATTGTATCCAACAGTTAGAGTGGACCTTAATTTAGATTGATCAGTTATAGCAGGTGAATAACAAATTCACTCGTGCAGTATATTTTTGGCTTGACAGTATTGTAGTAGGATTTATAACAAAATTTGCAGTAGATACAATGCAGTATATCATGAGTTTCTATGAGGGCCTCGAGGAAGGTATACTAGATCATTGTATATTTCCATTAAGATAATTCTCTATAAAAAAGGTGTAATGATAATGGAGTCAGACAGCTAAACTTCCTTGCGTGAATGGGGGAAAGGGGGAAGAACTAACAAAAAAAGGAGAAATGGAAGGAGAAATGGTTAAAGGGAAGAAGG
This sequence comes from Picea glauca, assembly GCA_000966675.3. Lineage (NCBI taxonomy): Eukaryota > Viridiplantae > Streptophyta > Pinopsida > Pinales > Pinaceae > Picea > Picea glauca. Next base: position 30,724 of record JZKD02S1662468.1, read on the forward strand.
AGGAACCCTTGGACCCAATCATGATGGACGATGAACAGATAAAGTGGATCATGGTGACAACTAGAAATACGCGCAGTGGAGTACCCTACCAATACAAGGTGAACACCAAGAAGAGAGTCGTAGCTACAAGGGAAGGCTTGGCAAGTGATGAAGAGGAGGAATAACATCTTCAAGCTGTGGAGTAGATTGAGGAAATCCCACAAGAAACATATGAGAGGAAGACAAGAGGTACAAGATCAATAATAGAATGCAACAATCCTATCAATATTAATGTCAGTGTGGAACCTATCAACCCATGTATGACTAACACACCAAAAAGAACACTACCGTTTAGACAACCAAATTTCGGGAGAAGGAAGAAAGCAAGAAGTACATCTACACAAGGAACAAAAACTAGAGGATCCAATTTAGGAATAATTAGTCAAGTATCTACACCTCACAGAGGTAGTAGTTCAATATTCAGGATGGCAGGACACTATGCCACCATTAGGCTACCAAAACTCAAAGGAGAAGCATTGGAGGACCTGAAAAAGCACTTGTTTATCTGTGAGAAGATCTAGGAAGAAAAAAAGATCACATACGAGGACACTAAACTTGCACAACTAGTGATTACACTAAGGGATCAAACACTGGATTGGTATATGAGTTTAGCGACAAACAATCCACCATGAACAACTGGAACGATTGCAGACATCAATAAATTGTTGATAAATGAGTTCCAAAAGCCAAGTTTAGAGGACCAGTACATGAACGAGATGATATAAATTAGACAGAAACTAGGAGAATCCGTATGGGAGATTGACCAAAGATTCAAGTGACTAAAAGGAAAGTTGAAATATCTCATGACAGATATGCAACACAGACACATGTTCGTCAATTCATTATTACCACACTTAAAATATCCACTGTGACAACAGAAGTTTCAGACACAGGAAAAGGCTCTGCAGGAAGCCCTGTAACTGGAAGAAAACCAATACCAGAAGACGGATCTAGCCATTGAAGATCTGGAGGAGGATTTGAAGAACTTAATGTTCTAGATAAACCAGAACAAAAGTAAGGACAAACGAGAATTCGTTTGGTGTACCGCATGCAGGATGGAAGGGCACCATAAGAACGAATTTCCAACATTCACGTAGTACATGGAAGAAGGAATGCCAAATCCATTACCAATAGGAGGACTATGGTGCAAAATATGTAAGAAAATGGTCCATGATCCATATCACTACCCAATGATGCAGAAATACCAAATAGTCCCAAAGAGTTCATATTGCAACTTTTGCAAGTTAGTGGGCCATGGTGACAAATGATGCAGGAGCATCACAACAACAAGCGAGCATGGGACAAAAAGGCAACGCATTTTGGCACATGATGATGTGTTTGAAATATTTTGAAGTTTGATGCGCCAAACATAAATGAAATAATTAAGAAAGGGATTACTTGTAGATTGAAATCATACCTTGAGCATCCCGCTCTCATCTGAAGGATTAAGAGGCATTTATGCTAGTAAATGTAAGTAGGTAGCTTTAAATTCTTAGATTAGACAATTTTAGGAGCCAGAGGGAAAATGAATATAGACACCCTCACTTGTATCATTGTAACATTAGCAACATAATCAAGAGAGCATAGAGAAAAAGAAGCAGAGAGCTATGTAAAGTAAGAACCCATGTACAAAAGTTCTGGATTAATACAAAGATCTTTAGTTCAGACTCATGGTGTTGATTTGATTTCTGTGTTTGTACATGATGATTGATATATGTTGGTTTACTCTCTATTATTCATTTGCTTTGATGCGTGAATATATGATTTCATATTAAATGTCTGAAATCTAAAGAGAGGGAGAGTAAGGAATGAGTTTCAATTGTTTCTCTGTTTGAGCAAGAGTTTTCCTGCAAGGAGTGTAGTGAAATTGTCCGCAAGGTGTGTGTTGACAGAAGTCGGAGTTCATCTCTGAAAGCTCAGGAGGGATAGCATTGTTCTCATTCTCGCAGAAGTGCAAGTTAAGAACAAGAGCCGTGCAAGGAGTGCGCAGGCCGAGTGAAGTCTCAGAGTTACAACCTGAGCGAAATTGTTGAAGGACTGCTGCTGCAAAAAGAGTGCATAGAATATAAGAATTCAAATACTTGGAGTGTATTTGAAGAAGTGCTGCAAGGAGTGCGCGCAGGAATTTTCCCCAAAGAACTTGAGGATTTTTCAAATCAATCTATCGAAGAAAAGCTCAGGAGGTTTAGTACCTTGAAGTGTTCAAAGGGGAGACGTTGCAAAGTTACTTCCAGGAAGATAAGTTCCAGCGGAGGAATACCGTGTTCGCTTCGCAAGAATCATCAAGGAGAAATTGGACAGTCGAAATTCTCTGTGGAGAATTCGTGAAGTCCCAAGAGCCATCGAATCATGCAAAGGAGTAGGGGAGTTCCAGTTTAAAACCTTTGCATCAAGATTCGTGAGGTTGCAAAAAGCAAAGTCGCCAAAAACATGAAAGAATCTAAGCCGTCCGTTAGAAGGAGGACACGTGTCGCGAGATCACCCATATTGGGGATTCAAACATCGGAGGTCAGAAAGGGAAGCCCTTCAAATTCATGAGTGGTGAAGTTGCGAGAGAATCGCAGCCGTCCATCAGAGGAGGACAGGTGGCAGAGATCAAGGGATCTCGCGAACTCGGAGGTTCTCAAGGTGAGAGACCAAATATTGGGTGCTCCAAGTCGCAAATGGTGAAATCACAAGGAGCTAGGACAGCCATAGGATCTGAGCCAACAGGGGCTATTGGATCACTCACATAATCTCATTTCGGGGTTTTGTGGGTTGAAGAGCTGAAAAATTAGCATCAAGATTCACGAAGTCGCGAAGTCCGAAACTCCAAAAAGGTGGGAAGTTCCATTCTAGGACCCGCGTTGACAACGTGTTGAAATTTTGACATTTTGAAATATCGACAAATAGGAAATCGAGACTTCTGTCCCGAAAGTCCTGAAGTCGCGAGTTGAGATAAGGAGTAGTGAGGAGTTTGGGATCTCGACACTTTGGGTGTTGGAATACAAAGGAGGTAGCGCTTCGAGAAGAAAAGTCGCGAAGTGCTGAAGCTGGGCATGAGGGACACATGGCAGAACCATAAGGTGGGTCCCACATGATTGGCAGGTGAACACGCGTCACCTAGAGGAAGGAGTCAATACTTCATTGACTTCTTGCGTCTCGGGGATTCGCGAGATAAGAGCATGAGAGCTCAACATTGAAACTTGCAAAGTCGCGAGTAGCGAGAGGAGCTAGCGTTAATCTTAGCCGGTGGTCATGTGTAGAGGCACTGACAGAGAGGAGCTATACCCATTTCGTGATCTCAGGTATCGCGATATTGGAAGCGAAGAGTTGGGAGCCTCGACTCACGAACTTGCGAGTTGCGATTTGTGAAAAGCACGTTTGGAATTGGGCCTTGGTCATAGTGTTGTGGTAGCACAAAAGGGCGGAGCTCATGCCTAGTGTTGTTTGCATAGGAGAGCTTCTGAAAGGACCTGTGGATCGACTGAAATTGAGAATCCAGCAGGGAGTCCAAAGAGCCGATACAGCTCAAGAAGATTAAGAATTATCCTGTGAGCAGATCTCGGCTTGAGGACCGATAGTTCTGCATCAGTTTGGTATCAGAGCTTGACTCTGTTTGTATAATTCAGACAGGGAAAGTGAGAAAGAAAATCTCAGCCATGCCGCTGAGAACAAGAGACAGACAAACACTCGATCTACCAGAGGATAGGGAGATGTCAAGAGAAAGGGGTAGGCAGGTGCCAAATCTAGCCATGGAAAGAGATATACATGACCTACGCACCAGAGTCGTGGACATGGAAATAAAACAGAGGCACACAATCAGTGCTGGGGATCTCAGTGATTCCAAAAGTGAAGATGAAACTGGACATGAAAGAGAAGAAGTTACAGCAGAAGAAGCAGCAAATGAATGCCTGATTAGGGCTGTTGTAAGAATGGGTGCTAGAGTAAAAATGGATATTCCAGTATATGAAGGAAACCTGGATGTTGAAGATCTTCTAGACTGGATTAGAGCTCTGGACACATATTTTTACTATGAAGATGTTGAGGAAGACAAAAAGGTCAAACATGTTGTCACAATATTGAAAGGACATGCAACATTGTGGTGGGATGAGCTACAAGATAATAGACACTACAAAGGAAAGAAAAAAATCAAGAGTTGGGATAGGATGAAAATGAAGATGAAGGTGAAATTCATTCTCAGGGATTACCAGATTACTCTGTTTCAGAGAATGCAAAATTTGAGATAGAAACTAATGTCAGTGAAGGAGTACACTGAAGAATTCTACAGGCTGAACATCAGGGCAGGTCATCGCAAAAGTGATGATGAAAAGGTTTCCAGGTACATGAATGGTCTGAGATACCACATTCAATATGAGATGAGCATGATGACCATTCAAACGGTGGAAAATGATTATCAGATGGCTCTGAAGGCTGAAGAGAAGCTGATCTAAAAACAGGGTCCAAGAGGCCGAGGCAGAAGTCAAGCCAGAGGCAAAGCAGCTGCCCAGGATAGGAACCAGAAACCAAAAGAGGACTGGAAGAAACCTCAGACTCAGACTGAGAGAGGTGGAAGCTCATAGAGAGGGAAGCATACTGAACAGAGAGGTCAATATGCTGATGGAACCATTTTTCCTCGTACCAGAGGTAGAGGAAGAGGAAGAGGTGGAGTAGTGAAATGCTTCACATGCAGAAAAGTCGGACATAAATCTTATGAGTTTCCAAACATAAAGAAAGAAGGTGGTGAAACTCACATTGCCGAAGCACTGATGATGCGAAAAGTTCTCTTAACGCCAGAGAAGGAGGTGGAGAGTTCGGTCCAAAGGAACGGACTTTTTTGGACCGCTTGCAAGACCAAAGACTGGGCGTGCAAAGTCATTGTGGACAGTGGTAGCATAGATAATCTCGTTTCTACAGAGATGGTAGAAAAGATGGAGCTGGAGACTATTGAACATCCGAGCCCATACAGAGTTTCATGGATACAAAAAGGACATCAGGTAAATGTCACTAAACAATGTTTAGTTGAATTGAAAATAGGAGGGTATAAAGATGAAATACTTTGTGATGTTATTCCCATGGATGTTTGTCATCTATTTCTAGGTAGACCATGGAAATATGATAGAAATGTGATTCATGATGGGAGGAAGAACACATACACCCTAGAGAAGAATGAGAGAACTCACATGTTGCTTCCAATCAAAGATAAAGAGGTGAAACCTGATGTAGGCAACACTATAATTCTCACGAGTGGGAAGGAACTTCTTACAAAGGTTAAGAGGAAGGAGGAACCGCAATTCATTGTGGTCAGGAAGCCTAAAATTGTTTTAACCAGTACAAGGGTAGATGATTTACCAGAACAGGTTCAGAAACTATTGGAAGAGTTTGCTGACATAGTAGTGGACGGACTACCTCGTTCGTTGCCACCGATCATAAGTGTGAGTCATCATATTGATCTCATACCTGGAGCTAGTTTACCAAACAAAGCAGCATACAGATTGACACCGCAGGAGAATGAAGAAGTCAAAAGACAAGTCCAGGATTTAATGGACAAAGGGTTGGTTAGAGAAAGATTGAGTCCGTGTGTTGTTCCGATAGTGCCCAATCTGAAGAAAGACGGAGGTTGGAGGATGTGTATTGACTGAAGAGAAATCAACAAGATAACCATTAGGTACATATTTCCATTGCCAATGATGGATGATTTGATGGATTGCTTGAGTGGGGCCAAATTTTTTTCGAAGATTGATTTGAAAAGTGGATATCACCAGATTCGTATGAGAGAAGGTGATGAATGGAAGAAAGCCTTCAAGACCAATGAAGGATTATATGAGTGGCTTGTTATGCCATTTGGTCTGAAAAACACGCCAAGGTATTTATTTGGGTTTTGGAAGAAATCCTTATTCATGAAGACAGCTCATTTATTTGGGTTTTGTTATTTCTGCAGATAAGTTGAGGATGGATCCAGATAAGGTGGAGGTAATTAAGAATTGGCCATCACTGAAGAGTATATTAGAGGTGAGAAGTTTTCATGGATTGGCTAGTTTCTACCAGAAGTTCATCAGGAATTTCAGTGGAATTAGTGCACCAAAGATGGACACAGTGAAGAAGAGACACAAGTCTTTTCACTGGACAGAAGAGGCTGAGAAAAGTTTCAATTTGTTGAAGAAGAAAATCACGGAACAACCAATTTTGGTGTTGCTGAATTTTAAAAAGAAATTTCAAGTAAAATGTGATGCAAGTGGATTTGCAATAGGGGCAGTCTTGATCCAAGAAGATAGGCCGATAGCATACTTCAGCGAGAAGTTGAATGAAGCGAAAGTGAAATACTCCACGTATGACAAGGAGTTCTATGCTATTATTCAGGCATTGAAGAAGTGGAGACACTATTTGATTCCTAAGGAGTTTGTCTTATACAGTGACAATCATGCTTTGCAATTTGTGACTCAACATGAGAAGTTGAATCAAAGACATGTTAAATGGGTTGAATACATGCAGAACTTTACTTTTGTAATTAAGCATATTTTTGGAGCTGCTAACAAAGTTGTTGATGCTTTGAGCAGGAAATGTTTGTTGTTGCAGGAGTTCAGTGTCAAAACACTAGGTTTTGATGACCTTTGGGACATGTACAGAGATGATCTAGATTTTAAGGAGGCGTATGAAGCAACTGAGAATCCAATTCTCAGGGAAAAAAGCCAATGGACAGAATACATGATCCAAGAAGGATTATTGTTTAAGGGTAATCAACTTTGTATTCCAAAATGATCCATGAGGGAGAATCTGTTGAAGGAGAAACATAGTGGAGGATTGGCTGAGCATTTCAGTCATGACAAGAAGTTATCAAAGTTAAATGAGTCATATTTTTGGCTAGGAATGAGAGCAGACATCAAAAGGTTCATGGACAGATGCAGAATTTGTCGACATTCAAAAGGGAAGAGGTAGAATGCAGACTTTTATCAACCATTACCCATACCTGACAGGACGTGGGATGCAGTCAGCATGGACTTCATATTGGGGTTGTCAAGAACAAAAAGAGGGTTTGACTTGATCTTTGTAGTAGTGGATAGATTTTCTAAGATGGCACACTTCATACTGTGTCAAAAAACCAGTGACGCAACTAACATTGCAAATCTGTTTTTCAAATAAGTCATTCGACTTCATGGCTTACCAAGGAGCATCATCTCAGATCGAGATGCCAAGTTCATGGGACACTTCTAGAGAACCTTATGGAAAAATATGGGAACAAACTTGTCGTTCAGTTCAGCTTATCATCCTCAGACGGATGGACAAACAGAATTTGTGAATAGGAGCTTGGGAGACTTGTTGAGGAGTTTGGTGACTAAACATCACAGTTAGTGGGACAATATTCTTCCATAGGCAGAATTTGCTTACAATTATTCAACCAATACAATCATAGGGCACAGTCCATTCCAAATTGTTTACGGGATGTAGCCAAGAGGAGTTTCAGAATTGAGAGATTCAGAACAGAATGCAACTAGGAGTGCTAGTGTAGAAGATTTTGCAGAAGCGATGAAGGAACTTCACAACCAGGTGAAGGAGTGATTGAAAAACTCGAGCCAAGAGTATAAGCACAGAGAAGATCAACACAGGAGACAACTTCAATTTGAGGTTGGTTATTTGATTCTTGCACATCTGAGAAAGGAAAGGTTCCCGAAGGGGACATATAAAAAACAGAAGATGAAGAAGATCGGACCATGTAAGGTCTTGAAGAAATTTGGGGCAAATGCTTATGAGATTGAATTACCCGATGGGATCAAAATTTCTCTGATATAATATGTCTCAGATTTGTACCCATATAAAGTTGTATCAGATAGAGAACAACCAGAGGTTCAGTGGACTAAACAGATGCTAGTTGCAGAGAAGCCATAGATGGAAATCATACTAGACAAAAGAGTTAGCAAAAGGATTAGAAGAAGGAAATATTTTGAATACTTGGTCAAGTGGAAGGGACATCCAGTTGAAGATGCCAGTTGGGAGAATGAAGCAGAGATCCAGAAGCATGGATAGACCATATGAGAGCTCATGGAAAGGAGCCCGTGAAAATTTTCAAGCGAGTGAGTATGATAAAGGAGCATCACAACAACAAGCGAGCGTGGGACAAAATGCCAATGCATTTTGGCACATGATGAATTGTTTGAAATATTTTGGAGTTTGATGCACCAAACATAAATGAAATAATTAAGAAAGGGCATAATTGTAGATTATAATCAGACCTTGAGCGTCTCACTCTCGTCTGAAGGATTAAGAGGCATTTATGCTAGTAAATGTAAGTAGGTAGCTTTAAATTCTTATATTAGACAGTTTTAGGAGCCAAAGGGAAAACAGATATAGACACCCTCACTTGTATCATTGTAACATTAGAAGCATAATCAAGAGAGCATAGAGAAGAAGAAGCAGAGAGTTGTGTAAAGTAAAAACCCATGTACAGAAGTTCTAGATTAATACAAAGATCTTTAGTTCAGACTCATGGTGTTCAGTTGCTTTCTGTGTTTGTACATGCTGATTGATATATGTTGGTTTACTCTCTGTTATGCATTTGCTTTGATGCGTGAATGTATGATTTCATATTAAATGTCTGAAATCTAAAGAGAGGGAGAGTAAGGAATGATTTAAATTGTTTCTTTGTCTTAGCAGGAGTTTTCCTACAAGGAGTGCAGTGAAATTGTCCGCAAGGTGTGCGTTGAAAGAAGTCAAAGTTCGTCTATGAAAGCTCAGGAGGGATAGAATTGTTCTCATTCTCACAAAAGTGCAAGTTAAGCACAGGAGCCATGCAAGGAGTGCGTAGGCCGAGTGAAATCTCAAAGTTACAACTTGAGCAAAATTGTTGAAGGACTAATGCTACAAAAAGAGTGCACAAAATCTAAGAATTCAAATACTTGGAGTGTATTTGAAGAAGTGGCGCAAGGAGTGCGCGTCGGAATTTTCCCCAAAGAACTTGAGGATTTTTAAAATCAAGCTCAGGAGGGATAGGATATTCGAAGTTGTCGAAGAAAAGATCAGGAGGTTTAGTACCTTGAAGCATTCAAAGGGGAGGCATTGCAAAGTTACTTGCGGAGGAATACCGTGTTCACTTTGCAAGAATCGCCAAGGAGAAATTGGACGGTTGGAATTCTCTGTGGAGAATTCACAAAGTCCTAAGAGCTGTCGGATCATGTAGAGGAGCAGGGGAGTTACGGTTTAAATCCTTTGCATCAAGATTCACGAGGTTGCAAAAGGCAAAGTCGTGAAAACCGTGAAAGAATCTAAGTCGTCCGTTAGATGGAGGACACATGTCGCAAGATCACCCATATCGGGGATTCGGACATCGGAGGTCAGAAAGGGAAGCCCTTCGACTTCACGAGTGGCGAAGTCACGAGAGAATCGTAGTCATCCATTGGAGGAGGACAGGTGGCAGAGATCAAGGGATCTCACAAACTCGGAGGTTCACAAGGTGAGAGCCCAAAGATTGGGTGCTCCAAGTCGCTAGTTGAGAAATCGCGAGGAGCTAGGACAACCATAGGATCTGAGCCAATAGGGGCCATTGGATCACTCACATAATCTCATTTCAGGGTTTTGTGGGTTGAATAGCTGAAAACTTTGCATCAGGATTCATGAAGTCACGAAGTCCGAAACTCCAAAAAGGCAGGAAGTTCCGTTGTGGGACCCGCATTGACGACGTGTCATAATTTCGGCATTTCGGCATATCGACAGATAGGAAGTTGAGACTTCTGTCCTGAAAGTATCGAAGTCATGAGTTGCAATAAGGAGTAGTGAGGAGTTCGGGATCTCAACACTTTGGGTGTCGGAATACAAAGGAGGTAGTGCTTCGGGAAGCGAATTCACGAAGTGTCAAAGCTGGGCACGAGGGACACATGGAAGAACCATAAGGTGGGGCCTGCGTGATTGGCAGGTGAACACGCATTGCCTGGAGGAAGGAGTCAATACTTCATTGACTTCTCGTGTCTCGGGGATTTGCGAGATAAGAGCATGAGAGCTCGACATTGAAACTTGCGAATTCGCAAGTAGCGAGAGGAGCTAGCATTAAGCTTAGCCTATGGTAATGTGTATAGGTGCTGACAGAGAGGAGCTATACCCATTTTTTGATCTCGGGTATCGCGAGATTGGAAGATAAGAGTCGGGAGCCTCGACTCACGAACTCGCGAGTTGCGAGTTGCGACAAGTGCCTTTGGAATTGGGCCTTGGTCATAGCGTTGTGGTCGCACGAAAGGGCAGAGCTCATGCCTAGTGTTGTTTGCATAGGAGAGCTTCTGAAAGTACCTGTGGATTGACTGAAATTGATATTCTAGCAAGGAGTTGAAAGAGTCAATCAGGCTCAAGAAGATAAAGAATGATCCTATGAGCGGATCTCGGCCCGAGGGCCAATAGTTCTGCATCAACAAATACTGTAGAACTATGGACTTGATGAGAGAGAGGACATCATATGCATATAGGGTGCAGGAATAAATAATGACCAAGTAAGCCACACCTCATTTTAACCAAGTACCAACCCCATATAACACTGTGCAACAACAATATAATATTGCGCAACAACCATATAATACCGCACAACCATAGTACAACACATCGCATCCTTAGTACAATACCGCGCAGTACAATTAGGTGCCTTAGTATAATGCGTCACGAGGAGATTGAGCTAGCTACATAGGTGGAGGAAGAGCAAGAGGAGACTTTGGAAGAGGTAGAGGACTAGTGGTATGTCACAACTGTCAACAACTAGGACATTATGCAAGAGAATTTCCACTCCCACCAGTGACTTATATGTATTATCGCACATCAGATCACAACATGGAAGAATTTCCTACGTTACTAGGAAAGATCCAGGAAAAGAGGAATCATAACAACTGGAATTTCCAATAGATTTCAGTGGAAGCAAGGGATGGAGGGAGAAACATCAACATAGTTACACGCAGAGGAGCTAAAATAGGAAATGAGGCAGGCCGATAAGAACTAGTACATCACCAATGGATAAAGAAGAATGTCAAACCAAGGAAGCAGTTCGATGCGCAAAACGAGAAGGAAAAATTTAAGAAATCCAAAGAAGAATTTATGAAGAATGAAAATGCGTCGACCTCAACTAAGCAGCATAGCAACGGAGTACCAGAGTATGAGATGCCTCCAATGTTGGATCATACCAAAGAAATGTAGCCCCTGGGACAAGTAAGTACAATCAAAGGATTTTTTCAATCATGTGTAAAACTATTGAATGATCCATCCTCTGTCAAAATATTGCAAAATATATTAGAAAGATTTAGCATAGAGACAAAAGGGAAACTAGAACAAAAAATAGTCAATCACCTACATACAAGGAGAAGAACAAGTAGAGAATTCAGGATGAATGCCAACATAGAAGATTTCAACATGGGAGATATCATACTGGATCTAGGATTTGAAGTCAATGTATTACACAAGAAGACATGGCAATGTATGGGAGAACCCACATTAGGATATTCACTCATTCAACTAAAACTAGCAAACCAACAAAGGGTTATACCAATTGGGAGACTGAAAAGAGTGACAGTAGACCTAGATGGAGTGCACACTAAAGCAGACTTTGAAATGATTGAAATAGTGGACGACACAACACCATATCCAACATTGCTCGACTTGGATTGGGCATTCTATAACTAGGCCATAATTGATTTAAAGACATGAAAAATGGAATTTGAGTCAGAAGAATACAGGGTCATTGCACCATTAGATCCATAAGAAGGGGAGAGGTTTGTAGAGCCTACTTGCTTGGACTTGGAGGAAATTAGCCAGTTGTACAAAACAACTGTGCAAGATGAGGATTATGTGAACCCAACTGCAGATGGGATACTTAGTTGGTAGAGCATTAATTCATGTGCGTCAAACTCGGATATAGGTTTAGAGAACTGGCAATAGAGGATACACAAAGTTTCCTCATGAAGATGCGCAAGAATCAACCATGCAGTAAGATGGGTAGGTACAGAGATAAGAGAACCACCCAGTTTCCATGGATTAAATGATCTAGAATCATTCTTGACATAGTACGAAGATGAATTGTTAGAAAATTAGAGACTCTTAGCACTTTATATAGAACTTAAGGACACACCTGCAATATGGTGGGGCACACACAAAGAAACAATCAAGGATTGGTACCAATGCAAGCGGTTACTGTGCATAAGGTTTGGCGCAAAATAGAAAAGTAGCCAGCAAAAGAAATATGATGGACAAGGGGGACCAATGGAACACTTGGAGAAGTGCAGAGAGATGTGGAAAATGACACCCCCATAGGAATGACCTCATCATTTCATGCACACCTTAGAGGGCATCCCAAAAAACTGGTATACAGACCAGGAATTGCACAGGGGAACTATGAGTTGGCCAATATTGCAGAAGAAATTTACAGTCAATTTCTCATTCGAGCATGAAAACCCCAACATAGATGCAACACTTAAACACATAAGAGGGGTGATACTCATTCAGGAACTTGAAGTCGAACTCATAACAGAGAAACAAAAATGGAACAGACAAATAATGAACGAATTGTTGTCATGCTACCATGTGTAGGAAGAAGTACCATATGAACACGATTTGCGCAACATTCAGATCGAGGAAGCATAAGGCGAAACAGAAGTGGAATTTCCACCTCTAGAATCAGAAGTAATTATTGCACCGATCAATGTGAAGAAATTAGACATTGGGAAAGTTGAGAATCCCAAAATGGCCAGCATTGGAGACTACTGGGATGAGTAGACAGTGGAAAGAATAACATAGTTACTGCATGAGTACATCGACTTGTTCCCCACAACCTTTAAAAAAATGAAGGGCATAGTCAGAGAGCTAGGTGAAATGAAGATACCACTCAAATTTGAGGCAATACCGATCAAACAACGACCATACAGACTAAATCTGATATATAAGAAAAAATTCAAAACTGAGATTGATAGGATGCTTGAAGCCGACATCATAGAACCTATGGAAGAATATGAATGGATAAGTCCGATGGTAGTTCAGGAGAAAAAACAAGGCAGGATAAGTATATATGTCGAATTGAGGAAGTTGAACGATGCATGCCTACATGACCCGTTCCCTACACCCTTCATGGATGAAGTGTTGGAGAACATAGGAGGACAGGAATCCACTAGCAAATTTAGGTCATTTTGCGACGGCTATTTCGAACCTCTTGCGACGTTATGTCATGGATATTGTGATGAATCTTGAGTCTCTCAAACTTTGTTTCATGTGATGTGGAAATTTCGACGAACTTGAATTAACATCGTAAGCATGACGAACGTAGGGAACTTCTCACAATTGCAGCAAAAAAAAAAATATCGTCGCCAATATGACTAAGTGACGAAATCATCGAAAGAGCGACACGGTAGGGAAATCATCGCACACTCGACAATATAGGCAAAGTAAGTGAAACCAAATGTTCGTCGCTATTGTGACGACAACATGGTATATAGCGACGATTTTTCTATACAAATTTCATGGTTTATATAGCAAATTCATCGCAAGATTTCTATTGTGTGTCGCAATTGCGACGACAACTTTCGTGGTCTATATAGAAAATTCATCGCATGATTTTAATTTTTGTCGAAATTGGGACGACAACTTTTCTTGGTTTATATAAAAAATTTGTCTTAGGATATTCATTGTGCGTTGAAATTGTGATGACAACTTTTCTTGGTTTATATAGAAAATTTGTCGTAGGATCTTTATTGTGCGTCGAAATTGCGACAACTTTTCTTGGTTTATATAGAAAATTTGTCATAGAATCTTTATTGTGCGTTGAAATTGCGATGAAAACTTTTCTTGGTTTATATAGAAAATTTGTCGGAGGATTTTTGTTGTGCGTCGAAATTGCAACGACAGATTTTCTTGGTTTATATAGAAAATTTGTTGCAGGATTTTTGTTGTGCGTCAAAAACTGTTTATTTAAAATAAAAAATAAATAAAATATTTTTGGGAAAAATAAATAATTTTTTTTTTTTGAGAAATCTTGTGGGAATCTTTAAAATTAAGGGTTTATTGGGGGGATCTTTAAAATTAAGGGCCATTCCATTTATTGGGAATATTTACAAATATCATTCTAAGTACAAATCTTGTGGGAATCTAGTTGGGAAAGGCCATTGTCTTCTTATTTGTTTAATGATTTATACACAAGGGTAATTTCCTTGCAAACTTACCTTTCTAACATTATTTTTTATGACTACATGAGAAATAGTTCACATTTGGGAAAAAAATCAATGTCATAGAATGCTTATCCATCTTAATTTTTAAACTACATGTTGGRGGGTGAATTATCCACAACAAAGAAACATRTTTTTAAATGGCATGTTGCAGGGGGGATCACAACATCCCCTCTTTACCTACCAACCAAACAAATCTTGAATCTTTGTTGAGAATCACAACACCCTTTCTTTACCCATCAACTAACCAAACCTAGTTAACATGGGATATTATTTAATTATATATTATGTATATAAACACCTTTTTTTCTAGCAAGMGAATTAAATTTGGATACTACAACGAGTTTGAGACTAGCATTGGAGAGTGAGAAGTTTTACCTTTGGTCAATGTTCGTATCTCGTGGACTTCACCYAATACTTTGATCAAGTTCCAATTCCATTTTCATTGGTTGACCTCTATTAAAATACCAAAAGGAGYTTTCTATTTATATTATCTCTAKTCATTGAAAGCATACAAGTTGATATTTGAAAGAGAACTAAAAAATACGAGGATATATGACAGGGTGTAATCTAGATGTCTAATGAGGTCACCCTTTTGCAACTATTCAAAATAATGGGAGGAGAAATTGAAACTTTTGGCTTCAAATATGGAATGAATCATCTTGGATTGATGAAATCATAGATATCAAATGCTAACATTACATCATCCAAGTGYAGTATGGGTATTCGAGGGTGTTGAATCCATTTTTCTAGTAAAAACAACAAATTCATCAATCCAAAATTGCAATTTAGTAATTTAGTAAAACATTGACCTAACAACTTAATCAAGAGGATAAAAATCTCAATGAAATAGAAGGATATATCCATCATACTTTTGTGTGATACCTCATCTAATAAAATAATTAAATGAGCCAAAATAATGTTGGATAGAAAAATAGATATATGTGTTAAGAGGGAGGCTTACTTGTAAGGCTTAATTCATGTTCTTTTTAAGGTTGTTTAGTTGAATCAATTAAATTGTGATTTAGAAATGAATGAGTCAAAACCTACCATAACTAACACAAGTGAAGCCCTTAATTCATTGTGGTATAAATTTTCCTTGTAAATCCTTGAAGCAATACATCCTAGGATTTTGATCCCCCCCACCAAATATGGTTATTATAAATGAAAATGAAAATTGAACTTGTCTAAGGTACCATGACCACCTAAGAGTTCCAAACATTCAAAATATTGTATTTAATTTAAGAGGGGCATTGCCATCATGATCATCTTAAATATCATTGTCATTATATGACTATAACCTAGTTCATTTATAAATGAAGCCATTTAATATTAGTAACCCTACCCTAAAATGTTTATAATGACAATGATAAAAGCACCACTAAGACATCACCAATATACTAGCAAACACCAAAACTTGATTGGCATAACCTACACTTTGATGGTGCTTCATAGGGATTGATAATAAATGATGGTGTCATCCAAGACAACCAAAGGGCGCACTTGGCATTAGCATACTTTGGTTACATGTGAAATAAAAAGTAACAACAAGGCTAAGTTCAAAACCTATTTCAGGATTTCAACTTAGCAAGGGATCATCTACAAATACAATATGTTATAAAATCACTTTCAATAAGTGTATATTAGGACGACAATAGGTGCATTTTCAATTTCATCTATATTTGATTGAAATGAGTTACTTTCTTTATACGTATTATTGGATTTCAGAAAAGGAGGCAAAGTCAGAGGATACTCCAAATATTTCTCAAGGATTTGTACTTCTTCACAAGCTGAGTATTCCCTTCTACAAAGTGAAAATGGATATGGTTTCTAGAATATCTTGCACATAAACCTCATAAAACATTTCATGAGGTGGAAGCTTATATATAGTGTTGAAATATTAGATGGACTCTGCATCTTCCATGTACATTGCACAAAACTCCTACAATTTCAGCCACATGATAAGATTCGCCATAAGAATTTTTTAATGTTTATTTGAATTAAAACCAACTGTGGATTGTTCAAATTGGTCAGACATTATACCAATCCCGCACGTTTCCTTCAAAATTGAATGGAAATAACCTACAAAAAACATCTTCATGAACAATTTTATGTAAACATAATATTGCATTCATAATTTATAATATGCTAAAATGTGGTAGTGTTTCCTTCACCATTAAACTTCGACAAGAGATTTTATACCATTCTTGGGAGTTCATATAAAGGCCCTTGCAATCCCAATGTATTATTATAATCCCATGCAAGTATTTGGAGTAGAGCATGAGAAATAAATGCAAACAACATGTATCTCTACACAAGCTACCTTGTCATCCACTCTTCTTCTAGCACCAAAATGTTCGCATGGGAAAATGTTCTATGACAACCTCACAGGTTCACTAGGAAAAAGGGACCAATTAGACCTTCCACTGTTAAAAATGGTGAACCCTTTGGTTATAGCTCAATTGTCATAATTTGGTTTCTTATTAAATAAATAAATGCAACTATAAAGCAAGCAAAATTGCAAATTAAATGAAAACTACTCTAATCATGTGGGAGTGATTTTAATATCTAATCGACATGAAACAAAAATATAGGTACAAAGAGTAGGTAGAATAGTTCACCAACTATGGCATAAACACCAAGCCCAAGGAAAAATCTATGAATCTAGAATAGACTAAAAATCACCTATAGCCTGCCTACTTCATGTCAACTTTTATGTAAAACAAAGGGAGAATTACAAAACATTAGGAGAATAGTCCACCAATTGTCATTTATAGAAAACTCCTAGGGAAAAATCCAAGGACTAAGGATAGCCTACAAATCACCAAAAACACACTTTCTTCACATCAATTTGTTAGCATTTGAAAGATAAGTGAGCAATAAGAAAGAAACAAGAAAATAATCCGCATGATATTGTTGGCCCTTGACCAAGTTTTGGGAGTTTCTTGGTCATGTTGACCTATTTTGGGACTTCAACATCCTGTCGAAGGAGGCGCGCAAGATGAAGCGGAGATCACGGGATCTTGGCCCATTTTTGGGTCCTTTTTGGGTTTTTGGGATTATGTAACGGGAGTGGGATGTCGGCCCATGGGTTTACCCATGTTTAGGCCTATTTTGTATGTATATATAGATGTCTAGGCCATATAGAGAAGAAGTGGATGATATATCTATGTGATGTAGGCTAAGTTCCAAGAGTTGAATCTGTGTGATGAAGGCTTTGTACATTTTGTGTAAGACTCGCAGAGTTGAGTGCAAGCCCCTATGAGAGACTGTAGAAGGCTTTGTGTTGTAGTGCAAGGAAGAAGGGTCTAGTGATCTGCGCATATATTTTGTCTTGTGTGGAGTAAGGGTTTTGATGGCTCTGTGCTTGTAACCGATTGACTGAAGAATATAAAGAAAAAGAGTTGGTGGATGTAGCCCCAGGAGAGGGGTGAACCATGTAAACACTGTGTTGTGTGCTTTGTGCATTGTCTTGATGTGTTCATATGTTATATGCTAAGTGCTTTGATATGTTTAGATAGATCTATTTATTCTTTTTTCTTATCATATGTGAGAATGTTATATCTGATCTAGATAGTCATGCTTAGTTCTTGATATGATCATTATGATCCATTTGTATATGCTAAGTGATTGAATACTGTAGATTGGTGTGAATATTGTGAAGCTCTTTTATATCAACGAAGTGAATAATGATTATGTTAAGAACCAAATATCAATATAGCATAGAAAATCCTCAGAAAAAATACTCAATGCCTTGAAAAAGAGAGAATTTTAGATAGTAAGCCTCTTCGAGGGGGCAACCTCCTTTTACCCCACTTAAATGTTCAAGTACAAGATGATTCAAAATGAAAATGTCTCCTTGGTATATATAGGAGACTAGGA
>JZKD02S1662468.1:56076-78188 GCA_000966675.3 Picea glauca
ATGTGTACACGATTTTCCTTTATACAAAATAGGGAGACTCTTAGACCTTCCAAATGAATTTTCACCTACCAAGTGACCCTTGGTATCCTAAGTGACTCTCCACATTCTCTCTCTTGAAATTTCTTTTTATGACTAAAAAAAAATTAACTAATAATCAAGTTGGTCATATTTGAAGTATAACAATTTAGGTGGGTGAATATTTCACTCAACATATTCTCATGTACATTAACCATACTCTCAAATCTTGCCCTATGAATATCCAACAAAAGTTCCATTTTCAATCTCTTGTTGGACAATTCATTATATGCTCATCTTACTCTTTCAAATTGCTTAACAATGAGCACTTTGCAACTTTCTAGGACCGCCTCATTGATATCAAGGATTTTATTGGCATTAAGTTTCCTTGAGTCCATGCTCTAAACAACACTTTCTCTACTCTTTACTAACACTTCCCTCCACTATGGCACCATTTTTCTACTCTTTACTGACACTTCCCTCAAATATGCCTTTCCCATCACATAGTTGAAGATAGTAATTATGGCTTGTGACCAAATTCTCTTCCTTTGAACATCCCTTGGGAATTGACCATTCATATTCTTAGGATTTGTATGTCATCTAGCTCAAATTTTTTTACGTCACTGATTCCTAACTCCTCTTTTGGTAGATTAACCATTGGGATTTTATTTTCAATATTGGAGCTTTGCTCTAGCTACTTGGTGGTTGTGATAAAAATGGTGCCAAATGTTACAAAGGGATTGATTGATGGCCTTGGATCCACTAGGGTTGGAGAAAAGAAAACTTAAGTTTTATTCCTTCTTCTATCTTCTACCTTTTCATAATCCAAATCTCTCCTATATAGCTCCTCTTGCTCATGCTCCCAATGACACAATATCTAAACTAAGGACTGAGATACAAAGCAATTCTCAACGGCCACTTGATGAGGATCATTTACTTTGATCATGTATAAGAGAATATTGTATGTTTTATATTCCAAGGGTAATTTATCCCCAACAACCACATCAAATATTTGATAACTATTGATTTTTAGTGGCAACTTTGGCCAAAGCTCTTTATTGTTCTTTTTTATTTTTTTTGTTGCCCCATGTAGTACAGATTAAAAGGTTACCTTGTCTTGGATGAGAAATCAAATAGACACATTATTGGGAAGTGTGTGTGGAGTAATTAATGTCCCATATATCCTAATATAATAGAATCTCTCTAGTAGGTACCAATAATTAATTTTCTTTTACACTTCAATGGACTATGGTGAAAATCATAACAACTTCTCACCATAGATTATTTCATACAAGGGAGCCAAAACAAAGTCAAATATAATGGATTACTTTTGCATGGATTATCCACAATCCTTGGAAATAATCATGTACAAGTGCAAAGGAAGGCTACTAGGTGGGCTTGAAACAAGAGAACTCTTATCTCACACATACACAATACATAAGATACGACACCATGTAAAACTCAAGTGCACCACTATCTAAGGGATTTTTATCCTTTGGAATACATTGTGCAAGAATATTAGATATGAAGTCTACCTAATAAAATATCATCCCATGATTGAGAACCCCATGCATAATCAAAATCCATCTTAACCATAAGTATCTAGTGCCTCATCTACCATACAAGAGGTTCAAGAGAATTTCTAAGGCTTGAAGTTCCATTTGCAATTTTTTTATTAAGTGTTCCTTACTTGTGGTAGTTTGGAATGGATTAACTAAAAACCACCATGCCTTCACAATGTTATAAACATCATGCATTTTGCTAAAAGTTTGCAACCATCAAAGGCTTACTGACATTGTGGGAGGTGAGAACTCATACATCCTTTGAAGAGTATCAACGTCATATTGCTCGATTATTTCATCTCTCTATGATTTCAATGTTAAACTTGTTACATCTACATTCTCAATCAAGGTATTTATCATGTCTATGCATGGAAACAATTCCTCTTTGGATCCCACCTTGTGGAATCACAAGACCTTAACATTGAAATCCTTGGGTTCCTGTCCTTGGCTTATTTTTCTTCTCCCAATGATTTGTGGAAGGTTCAACATATTGTACATATCATAGAGGAATGAATAAGTAGGCTTTGAGACAATGTTAAGTAGCAATACCATGTCCATGACACAATGAAAGTACACAATGAAAAGAAGGGTAATGCTCTCTGTCATGTGAGACACAATGAAAAGAAGGGTAATACTCTGAAAAAATATTATAAAATGATTGACATGGCCATTTCCAACCCCTCATGTTTAATCCTTAAAAATTATTATTGCATGTTGCACCAAGTTTAAAGTTTGCACATTGCTTGGAAAAAGATGCTTGCCACATGTCACATGTCACAAGACTTTCAAAGTTGCATATATCATGTCACAAGATTTTGGAAGTTGCATATTTCATATTCATGTTCTATTTGTTTTCTAGACTCCATAGCCCAAGAAAAAGGCACCAAGTCTTGCTTGCATTCTCACGTCTTGAATCAAGGAGTATTGAATCAATATATACCAAGTCTTATAAGAGAAGTTGGAATTATCATTAAGTGTATAACAAAATTACATTCACAGATATATAAAGGCCATAGAAATAGCCTTGTGTATATTATCAGATGAAAAAGTACCCATAATGTCAATGCATTATATGCATCATTACATGTTCAACTATATAATGTACATCTAACTGTCTTATAAAATTATTACATGACATCATGAATTTATTTTAGTCTTGTTTTGTGCTTTCCAAGTCTTAAGTAATTCATCCATCTCCATGTATTCGTTTACTGGGTGCTCTTCAACAGTTGATGTTGTTTCATTCCTTTCACATTGAGTACATATGGTCTCATACCCACGGCGTGGATTCTACTATGAGGGGACATCACCTAAAAAAATAAAAAATATTAAATTTATATGGCCAATGTTTAAATATCATTGAAGTAGTTCATTAATATTAAAAAAAAACTTTGCAATGTAATTATTTACATAGTCCTCTAGTCAACACGGTTGGAATGGCTTCCGGCCTGTTCACCTAATCTTCAAGTTGAGGAGGATCAACTATGACATTCTCTGCCATTGTAACATCAAAATTTATAAGTACAAAATTTATAAGTAAAAAATTATTAAGTATATGATTAATATATAGACATTTTACCATCGTGGGCCTCAGTCACATGAACATATTGGGGATGCACCTCACTGGGATGGGGCTTCTAGGGAGCACCATGATCTTCTGGTTGCGTTTCACTATCAATGCTCTGTTGTCAAGTACTAATGGTTTTGTTGATAGTGTTTCTCCCCCGATTAAAACAACGTAAGACATTAAATTATAGATGATATCAAACATTTACGTATTTAATAAGTAATGAAAGGTTAATGTGGACTGATTTTTATTTACCTTATCCCACAAATTGGATCTTGGGGTCTACCCCATGCTTTTCCTACGATCAACCACGGATTTATAACCATACTTGTAACCAAGTTGGAGGTCTTCCTCTGTGGTTTCAGTTCTGAAGTCGTCGCCTTGCATTTCATAAGGGTATGGTTTTTTAATGTTTTTGGATGCAATTACCTTAAAGTTGTAAGGTGATACAAAGAATAATCTTAATATGTTTTTGTACTTACGATTCATGACTGTAACCTCGAGTAGCCACCATGGCCTAGATCGTGTTGGCCATGTTTGGAAATCCTTGCTTTGGTTGCCTTCGAAGTGTCAGGCAACCTATCATCAAAATTTTCAAGTATGTTACATATAACCACACTTTTATTTAGATCTAAAGAAAAATAAAGTTGGTATTGAATTCAAAAAATTGTAATTTACCTTGGTGTACCAGTTATTTGTTCTCCTGATTTTTTCAAAATATTCTCTTTTGCATCATCAATGATCGCCTTCCACTCCCTCTCTGGAATTGAGGGAGGACATTCATAACTAGGATTTCCTGCCAAGATTCATCTATAAACATCCCGCATATATTTTAAATATTCACCCGCTACAGATGTGACCATTTTTTTATTGAACGTGTCTACTCCAAAGAGGCCTTCAAGATAATCCATAAGTTCCTTTTTGAGGTTGGAATTCTAGAAATTCCACCTCATGTGTAAGGTTTCCCCAAAAATCGACAAGGTCTTTCTCTCTAGGTGCCTATAAAAAAGGTCGTTTCCTACACACAAAAAGATATGATCATTAATTTAAAATTAATAATCTAGATGATTTATGTATGAGGACAACATTAAATGATTAAAATATGAATTAAAACTACATGGGAGTCTTTATTTTTTTAATGGAAGTCCATTATTGTCAACCAAAAATGTGCACAAAAGGGTCCCCATGCTTGTCACACATCTAGCTCCAGGAAATGCAACCATCTCAACCACATCACTATGATCCTCATCTCTTCCACCATCTCTAAATTCCGGTCGAGGTGTGGATGCCTGGCAGTGCGTTTCATGGCTCCTATCTAAATTAGGTGTGTTATATGGAGAAGTAAATAGTTCTCTAGCAGTTGTATGACCACCCGCATTAGGACTCTGTAGTGTCTCTGTAGCTCCACTACCACCAACACCAGGTTGAACAGGCTCCAAAATTTCCTTTATAAAAAAGAAAATGTTTTTTCATGATATAATGTAAAAGTTAAAGAACAAAGTATCATAATTGAACATATGAGTACATTAAAAAAAACACTTTAAATTATGGTTATTACCTTATATGTGTTAAGTTGTGACATAAGGAGCTTGATCTTTGCTTTGACATTGGGAGTTTGTTCTGGACGATCTAACAAGCTAGCAAGTTCCTTGTTAGCTTTAATGATCTTTTTTTTTTATTAAGACCATCAGATCAACGCATGAATAAAACCCCTCCTCATCGGCAGAATCATGATCCACATGGCCTACGGACTACATATAATTTCAACAAAAACAATGTTATTTCAATAAAATTATATACGAAAATAATAAAAACAACGTAAAATGAAAGTGGAAATTGATAATCATTTACATGTTCTGCGGCTAGCCCTTTTCCATGATCATCCTACCACATTATAATATAATTAGAACCCCCAAATATTTAAAAAATTGTTAATGATAACAAAAAAACAATGCTAAAGATAATATTTACAACAATGTTACAGATAATAAAAAATATAATGCAATAAGTAGAGGTTTATCAAACAGGTGTTGCATAAGAACCTGCACACTATTAGTCAATGTTTCTATTCGATTCAAATGGTAATCCACTAATAACTCTTCCCTGGGACCTATCTTTTTTATTGCACACAGGACTACCCGATTCTCTTCATGTCCCTCGTATATGCAATTCAGTTGTTTGTTTGTTGTCACGAATCATGTGTTGTTTATAAACCCTGCAATATTACTGGAAGCTTTAGGCCTTCCATTAATATAGATAGTCACTCCTTTATTTTTATACTTGTTTATTAGTTTTATATAATTTGCAGCGAGTGCATATCTTTGCATACTTTGTATGTACCGGACCATCTGCATCCAATCGTTATAATTGTAACATGGTCTGACATAGTCCATCAATTCAGTTACTGTATTGTATTTTACAATTATTCCATCCATGGAAAATAGCCCCAAGCCATGCAGGGAGGATGGTGCAATGTGATATGTCCTATTGTTGACAACGAAGTTAACATCTATAGGAGGTAGTTCCTTAGGTATCCATTGTTTCACTAGATGCTTATACCTGAGTGGAACATCTATGTCTCCTATTCTCTCATCATCATAAGAGCATGATCCTCCTTTAGCAAGAAAAAATTTCATGCGTCTACAAAATTTTATTCTGACTTTTTCACCTCTGGTTCTTGTTTGTTTATCATATCTACTAGATGCAGTCTCATTTCCAGCCTCTATTTGTCCTAATCTTTCCTCACTTGATGAAGAAATATCTGACAGGTACCTATTTGGTTGTACCTTCAATTGCATGTGCACGTGTTGTTAGTTAGTAGTCCATCATCATATTCAAAGTTCTAAGTAAAAGTTTTATATCTTTAGTTTTGGATGCACAATTAGACTAGGGTGCAATTATCAATATTAGTGGTCAACCACCTAATTTAATGTGATATCCCTCTTGATTTTGGACATATTAAGGACATATTAATGTGATAACACTAAGGACATGATAAATTTATCATATGGATCTAAGAAAAAAACAGTAGTAAGGTTGTTGTTTGTTGGATTTGTGCAAATTATAATTATTATAAGAAATGTCCATTGAAGATGACGGCCAATGCTATGGAGTAAGAAATCCAACCATCAGTTGGTATGTTGCAAATCTTGGGTGCTTTATTTGGAAATATGTCTAAGGCAAGCCAAGAGTAGAACTATACAAATATTACTTTTGTTCGATACAAGAGTAGAACTATACAAATATTAGTTTTGTTCAAGCCAATATTAGAACTATAAAAATATTAGTTTTGTTCAATCCAAGTTGAAGAATAAGTTAGTTATGGTGATAAGAATAAGATAAGAATAACCTTCTCCATTGACCTTGTGTAAACCATTCCATTTTTTGTTTGTTACACTAAGTGTAAAGAACAATGTTGGAGAATTATAAGACGTAAGTTAGGTATGGGCTATTTGTTACCTCGTTATTAACTTTAATTTTAATTGTATCCATATTTTATATTGATCAAATGAGGAATTAACCTGAAACTAATGCCATTAGACACAAACTCAATCCCAAGGATAACTAAGGAGAAAAAACAACACACACTAATTAATCTAGGAGTCAAGCATGCAAACAAACCTTCTCACAAAGAAGTGCTAGTTGGTGATGGAATCCAACATTGCAGAATCGATGCATGAAGGGGCTGAGTTTCGGCGGGTGGGAAAGTTACATTGACAACCTGCTTAACTAACTAACGCACTGGTGCAAGTTACCTCACCGAGCAGTGGGAAACCCTCCAAGGAGTCAGTGAGTCTAGCCAACATTGATCCCAGGTACAACACCACCTTCCCTATGCTGTCACCTTGTGTAGGAAGTCTAAAAGATTATGGACTCTATGGTACCACCTACTATACCAAAGCAAAGGGGGGATAGTCAATAGTCGACACCAAGACCAAAAATTAGGGTTGATTACTCTAAGGGCCTCAATGCCACCTCGTGATTGACCCTTGTGTTAGAAGGACTTCCTAAAGTCAGTGATATGGAAACTGGATTTCACTCCCTAACTGAAGGTTTTATGTTTGTTTAGCAGCTTTGGAAATTTATTCTCACAATCCTATTCCAGAGCTCTACACCTAAGCTAAGATGGGTTTGAACAGCCCTATAAAAGTTGCTAGATAAATTTTAATTAGTGCTTGATTTTAGGCTATTGTTACTCAAAGGAGTGGTCGTGAAACTAATGGCGTTTTGACTCGACTCTTTAAACCATGCAAGAGGAAAATGAAATGCAAGAAATTCAAATTCGATGAAAACTAGCTATGGGAAGGATCAAGAGGTTTTATGCAAAGAAATAATTTCTTGATAGATTACTATGTGTGAAGTACTGCAAAATGACCCAAATTTTAAAAATACCATGCAAATGTCATAGTTCACTTAGTACACCTATACAACATTGAATCAAATTTCATCATTTCTAACATAGTAAGATTTTATGATTATAGAGACCACCATACACATCTTAAATACTCATAAGGACTCCTTCATCCCCTCTCTTCTCTACCTCCCTACTTTGTTCCCCACTTTAAATTTCATTTTAGTCCTAAGCAATTAAGCAGGAGATCAGGGGTATGTTTGATGATGTTTACCTGGTGTTCAAGGTTTGCCACAATTTGGGATAGCATGTTGTTAGCTTTTGGTAGTTAACAATAAGTAKAGTGTGGGAACTT
Source organism: Picea glauca (assembly GCA_000966675.3). NCBI lineage: Eukaryota > Viridiplantae > Streptophyta > Pinopsida > Pinales > Pinaceae > Picea > Picea glauca. The sequence goes on from JZKD02S1662468.1 coordinate 63,927, forward strand.
TTGAACCTTCTACYTCATTTGTACTTTTCCAACAGTTTRGMTCTGRTAATCTCAATTGAGAGAGGCTTAGAAGTTTGTTGTTTCCTTKCATGTTGGTAACATGATTAATGTTGCATGCCACAACATCAATGGTTGAAMTTTTGAAGTGAGAGGTCCTCTRCCAACATGGMAAAKAATGATCAAATAAATCATCATCGATCCCATTTAATTCACCCTTACTATATTTGCATGCAATCATTTGATTAATCTTTTCTAACCTTTGATGAGGACAATTTTGGGAGCATAATTTCCTGATTATATAATTTTGGGAGTATTTTTAGTAAATTATTATTTACTTGGTGTAAGGTTTGGTAGAGACTGATTTAGATGTGAATCATGGATAGTGTTTTTGTGGTCAACTGCAGAAAATATGTCCTTTGGCCATATTGAATTTGAAAATTAGTAAGTGTCATGGTTTGTTGGCTGTAAGTTTTGGTAGTAATGGTAAATCCGAAATACTAAGACATGGGATGCCATCAATCAATAAATCTTACTTGCATAAAATCTTAAAGGTTTATTGTGGTAAGAAAACTTTATGTCTCACTATCCTCATTTGCTAGAAGAGAATCTGGGGTTATTTCATTGGTCTATGCTTTTAATTTTCATCATTGCTTGAGAGATAGATAACTATCACCGAAATTATGTATTTTTTCTCATATGGAATCCTTAAAGATGGGGGTTTCCAATCTGTTGATGGTTCTTTCTCCCAATTGTTCTTCTTCCTTTGAAAGTTGTGAAATCTGGGAATCAAGACAAAATAAGCATTAGTCTTATTTCTTTGCAGTATTACAATCTAGCATAGATAATATTTTATGTCACTCTTTCTTCAACACGGTACTGTACAAAGCCTCAACTTTTTATCAGCAGATCAAAGAACGCTTTTTTTTTGTAATGACTACATTTCCAACTGGTGTGGCAGCGTTTGGACGATAAAGAAGAGTCAAAATATTTTCTGGGGGAGACATTCATATTCTTGTTGGTGTGGCAACATTTGGGCAACACATGAGAGTCAAAAACGTTTTTTTTAACATATATTCTAAAGTCATATGCATAGCATTGTTTAGGAAACAATGGAAATGAAAAAACGTTTTTTTTTTTAATTAATGCAAAACTTAGTGCATGCTATCCATTGTTTTGTGTAAAACAAAATAGTGAAGTTTATGGGAGATGGCGATATATAATTGAAATTTCCCCCCTGTAGTGAGCAGTTGCAAGAAGAAGAGGACCTTGGGGAGATCTCAAAAGCAGATTGGAAGTAATGTCAATCCATTAGTATCTTTGGATGCCCATAACATAAGCAAGTTTAAAAATTTGGTTCCATTGAACAGGTTGATTATGAAGATGAAGCATACATTCATGCTCAGGGGCGCGAGACCTACATTGGACATAGAGAAAAAGAAATTTGTAAGGATTCCTCAATGTCTTAGATTTTTAGTGTGAGGAAATGGTATGGCCCCAAGATTGCAGAAAAAGAAGAAGAGAGCCAAGCTGCGAAGGTTGTCACATACAAATAAGGATGAAGAGCCTCTGAAGAAACTTATTTTGCCTACAATGGTGGGAGAAATGAGTATTGATATTACCAAGTATTGGTGCCATCAATATCAAATTTTTTGAGGTTTGATGAAGGAATTAAACTAGATGAAGATGCACCAAATATTGTCATTTTTTGGGGGGCACAAAATGTGGATCTGGATCAACTTGTTGAGTTGTCGTGGCTTTAAAGTCTTCCTCTTGCAGTTGAAACTTGAGATTGAGAAGGATTGTGTAAATGCTATATTGAAGGCCATCACTGCTCACTTTGGGGATATCTCATTACGTACTGGCATTTGACATGCCTCATGCAAACATGCAATACTAAGAATGGCTTTGTATTGATTCTAGGTTTGTGAAGGTGAGAAGATATAGAAATGTATTCTCTTTTAGGAAAAATGAGTTCAAAATCTTGTCTGTGGATGATAATGAAGTATACTCCATGAATTATTAATGGCTATTGGAAAATTTGTTGCTTGTTGGGAGTTATTAGCTGTGAAACTGTGATAAGTATCTAAAGCAAAGTTTAGGATATGTTTCAGGTCCATTCTACAATCTTGAAATTTTGGATGTAAATTGAATCCTTCTATGATCCTACCATGATAATAATAATAACCAGAGTATCAGACACATTGTTCCACTATGTAGTGTTGGGGTTCCATATCCCAATAAAATGTCATGCAACCATGCTGGAATAATGATTTAAGATTGGAATTATTTATAGGTTTAAACAATGTTTAGTCAATCTTCCTTTAGCCGATAATGAGACAGTGGCACATATTTTTCCATGCTTGATCCATGGAGAACAAGAAGCCATGGAAGTCCATGTTGAGAATTTCAATCCCTATTTAAAGGATTGGACTGAATTTGATGAGTTACAAAAGAAATGCCAAGAAAATATAAAAGATGAAAGTTTAGCTAAAAAACATTGAATGAAGGCTCTCAGTCCTGAATTTTTCAAGGTTTCAGAATCAACCGTGATAAAGTCATATGGTAAGAGGCTAAAATATATCATTGAATAAGGAATTGTTTGAATGGCATGTGGACTCCATCCTTGTGTCATAATTTTTTGGTGTTGAAAGAGATACTTTAAAATGAGAATTCATTGGTATGGCCATTACTCTCACCAGCTCATTGGAATGGCTATTACTCTCACTAGTAATCTCAAGCGTATGCAAAGGCTTCATGAAGATTATAAAGACATCATGATAAAAAAAATTGTACATGTAGCAAAATGTTGAAGAATCAACATTCAATACTGAACACATTTCCTTAAAGGATACTTCATATAATGTAAATTTTTTTCTGAATTGATGTTGAAGGTTGATAGGATTAATGGCATAATTATGATTTTCTTTAGTTTGTAGATTTTGAAGGACTATTTGATGAAGAGAAAGAAAGACAACTATTTATGAGACCCCTTGCTTTGTCTGGCTTGGTCGTGTCTGTCTTGGCCGTGACCTTAAAATTAGATTATTATTATTATTATTATTATATGACCCTTTTTCAAACATATCAGAAAATATGCAAATTTGTTGAATCCCCTCTTTCTACATCATATATTGTCATATTGTAATGTTTAAGTATGGATAAAGAGACTTTGGCAGCCAAAAGGCTTAATGGTGGAGTCCATGTGTATTCTTTGTAAGGATTACGTACATGTGAATATCATCACAGAGGAAGTTGTTAGACGAGTGAAACTCACAGAGTCAAGAAAACTGGAGGAGTCCTTGCATGCATACAATTATTGAGGTTTAATTTTGATTCTTACACTATGTTGAAAACATTGTTATCCAGTATCCTTAATTGGATAGGCATTGGTCTTGACAAATTACACCATCCATTTTATTCTAAAGATTACATCAAAAACATTTCTTTACTAAGGTTTCCCCCCTAGTGCTGAAAAAAAACCAGCCTAAAATGAGTGGAAGATTTGTTGAGATGACAATGGGCAACCTTCCTAAGTGCCCCTAGAAGTGTACTTTCTCAAAGAATTTTTTAACATTTGAAGTGCATGTTTGGGAGGTAACACGTATCACAAAAGGTTAGGATATATCATGACAAGAGAAACATATTATAGATAGTGAAGTGGTGTAGGATAAGCACACAAGTAAGAAAAATTAAACCAAGCAAGAAAAAGGAACGAGCAATCAAGAATATGCTCAAGCAATCTAAACGTCCAAGAGCAACAATAAGGAAAAAAAACAAAAAAATGGATAAATGTAATCAACCAAGCGTTCAATCAAAGTTCAACTAAAAAGAATATGGTGGCAAAGAAAGCAAGTAGAAAAGATGAAATAAAGATAAGTTGTGAATCATACCTACACTAACTTGTGGTTTCCAAGTTGACATAGAGTGTTGATAAAGACTATTGAGATCTTTTGTAGCTATACTTGTTAAGTAACCTCCAAACTATTTTCATGTTATATTTAATCGAAGGGTTGCATTAGGGAAAGTGAGCATACAAGATGCGTCGATGGAAAAAGGATGAGGAATTGCATTGTGTTGTTAGTAACCCATTGGAGAACAAAGGATAGAACTAGAAACTAGATGACCAATAGGGTTCTTTTCAATCCATACAACTACAAAAACTCACGGGTTTCCTCACCTTCTTCCCTTTAGAGGAAAATAAAACCATGAATATATGTCACTTCATTCAAACAAACCTAACATTGATGAAGCACACTACACTTGAGGCAATTAGATGATACAAGAAAGACAAGCCTCACTCTAGCCAAATAATAAACAAGAGCAAAAGAGCACTAGGAATGTCCCAACAAAAAGACTACTATGAGAAGGAAAAAGGAGTAGGGCCATAAGGAGTCGAAGGTAGGCCAAGAGGCGAAAAAGGAGGAACGAGAGTTTTAAGGAAAACTGAGAGGCCACAAGGAGGATTGATAGGATAAGAAGGGGTGATAAGAGGTAGTAGAGATATTGCAAGGCCAAATGAAGGATCAAGAGGATGAAAATTAGGTCGAGGGGAAAAAGTAGTTTGAATAGGATAAAAAGGAGGTCAAGAGTATGAAGAGGGGTGGAAGATGAGGGATAAGAGGCTTGGTTTCTACAAGTCCAAAGAGAGCAAGGAGATGCACCATGATCCCAAACAACTATTGAGAATCACAAAACAAAATAAACAAAGGACCAAACCTAGGTTTGACAAACCAAAAAAACTACCTACAAGGCAAAGGCATGGGTTTATGGTGGAGAGTGCCACAAACATGGTGGTTTCCACAAGTTGTGACAACAAATGGGTTACTAGTAGGGCTATTTCAATGGTAAGGAAGAACATGAGAGTTATTGAAAAGAATCAACTATGGTTGTAAAAAGTACCTAGATCTACACCATATGAAAGTTGTGAGAAATGGGCAATTAGGTTGGGGTTTGTCATGCAATTTGCAAAAGTTGAACAACCTATTTTAAGAAAGGGTGAACTAAAAGAGGAAAACAAAGAGAAAATAGTTGCAATGATGGAGGAAACACATGAAAGAAAACTTGTAATAGACTATAGACTATTAACAATGAATCAATAAAGCCAAAATGTTCACCTGTAATGACTTCAAATGATAATTTTTATAGGGTACTCACCATTCTTGGTGCCCTCGTGTGTTCCCTCATGTTCCCTCGACTACTCCCCTTGGTCACATGCTCCAAAAATTCCACGCAGACTATCTCTCCCGTGCAAGCTATCTCCTCCCTGGCTCCTCACAAACTATCTCCTCACTATTCTCCTCACATGAGACTATCCCCTTTCAACTCGTAGACTGGAGTTCTCTTGTTGGTCTCCTCACAAAATATCCCCTTTATCCTAAAAGACTGGCATGATCCCCTTTCTCTCCTCACAGACTATCCCCTTTCTCCTCACAGACTTGCATGCTCCCCTTGCTCTCCTCATAGACTATACCCTTTCTCCTCACAGACTCGCATGCTCCTACTCTCCTCACAGACTATACACTTTCTCCTCACATAGGTCGCATGCACACTCTAATCGCGTGGGGTATGGAGTGCACAGTAAAGGGATGCGGCCAGGGTATGGATCACGTGGGGGATATGCATACACAAATGGAGGCTTCGTTTTTGTTAAAAGTGTTTAAGGTTTTGTTTTTTATTTATTTTTTAATTTATATATTTATAATACATAAATTATGTATTATATAATATATATATATATATATATTATAGTGGGTCTAATGGTTAAGAACATGTGTTTTCTCCTAAGAGATCACAATTTCAAATCTAGAGGTGGGTAGTGTATGTATACCTCCGGCATAGGCTTTACTAGTCAAATCACTAGGCAGAGGGGATCCCTTGTCCCACAAACAAGGGGGTCTCATACAACAATTTGGTGTTTATATTGTTATTATAGCTAAATTTGAACAAGGATTTTGTTTATCTTGTTGATATTGACATCCATTTGTATGAGATGGTCAATGACAATGGTTAGTGCAACCTAGAAGGCAGATTCAAAACAATATGGGTTAGCACCCAAATTTTTGTTGTTACCACTTGTTAGTTTGTGTGCAAAGTGACCAAACACTCTTATAATAATCAAAGAAAGTTAGCGATTTTTGAGTTTCTCCGTGGAGGAGACATCTGTCTATCTCACCAGGAATCGTCCATCAATCTGTTGCCTGGAGAAGCCATCCGTCAAACTCTGATTCGTTGGGTGTGGAGGAGGTCACATATTCAAGCTGCTAAAAAGTTTTGAAGGGGGTGCACTACATTGAAGGACCATTGTTACTATTAAGTTGTTAAAGAATTTGATGTTCGCCAGAATTGCATGAGAGAGAAAGTCGCCTCTACGGATTTGATTATTGAATCGCTGCCACCGTTCGTAAGGAATTTCTTGCAAATTGTCACATATTCTTACTGCCAGAGCTTAAGGGAGGGCACATAATGTTGTTTTTACCACCAATAGACCCTGAAAAATGTTGTCAAGAATCATTCGTTGTCTTCTCTAGTTGCCACGTTATAGCCAGATCACAGAAGATTTGTTGTACCAGATCACATGAGATTCGTTGTCATGAAAGAGGAATAGGAGCCTGTTGTGATCTGTTGTGATCTAAAATTTAGCCAACAATTGGTTCTGTTATCGCTCCAGGAGTCTTTCTAGGTTGTGATCGAAAGAGCTTGGTAACTTAATCAAGAATTCAATAATGAAGGTAAAAAATGGATCAAAGTGAATATCTCACACACTCAATCTTTAATTCAATATATATTTGTATAGATCAGGACAAAACAAGGCCACAAAAAGGGTATTGCTCAGAAAGTTGTAACCGAAATGAATGAAGAAGACTAATCATACCAAAAATACCACATCTATAAAACATACATGTGACAGGTCAGATATAACCAACAAAGAATTGTGGGTCTTTGTTTATCTATGCAGAGATAATAAGACAATTATCAATCACAGCATAAACATCGAAATGAACAAAAGATCAAACACACAAGAACACAGATGAAAGGAAAAAGGAAGGACTAAACAGAAACTTATGCTTCTTTGATATATTCAAAGCGGTTTAGATAAAAGAGTACATGGAGAATCCAAATCCGAACCTTTATTTCTTTGAAGGCATAGGATTTATAGATTTTACATAAAAATCCAAGTTCCTATCAAAAAGGATCTGGAATACTAAAAATAGAAAAAAATCAAAACAATTTTCAAGAAAATAGGATCAAATCCTATCTTTAAGGGGTCAAACCCTTATCACAATCTAGTCTTCAATCTCTTTGATATCTTTAGTGATCTTCTAGGAGGTGACAAGATATGTCGAAATTCTTCTCTGACACCTGGGAAAATCTTCAAACAAAAATAGGAGAACCTCTTAGCCTTTTATCCTTTGTATTTGCCTCAAAACCTGAAAAATAGGATGATCTCTATTCTTTTTAAAATTGATACTCATTTTAAACCCTCCCCGAATGATTTGGCAGTAGATAGATTCAATCTGGGAAAAATTACTATCATTATGCCCGTGTCTTCACTTTTGGTAGCTAACATGTATGGAATAGAGTAAAATAAGTTGTCGAAAGTGAGGTTTTTTGGTAGCTTACAACACCTTTTCAAAATTGATTAAGTTGTCGAAACTACAGGTCTTCAAAACTGCTTCTAAAACTACAAAAATGGGATCCCTTTAGTCTATCCGCACTCAGGTCTCTTCACTCAGGTTCACAAGAGCTTCTACTATATATTCAAGAGTAGGATCTGCCTCATCTATTTGCATCACCAATGGACCCAATGCCACTTTTTCTCCATCAAAGATTTTGGAAAAAGCCTCAACAACTCTTTGTTGATACCCCTGCAGTTTCTCACAATACCTATTGCAACCTGCTTCTTTGAACATTTGGAAAATCTCTAGATGAGATTCCAGATATGACACATCATGTAGCTCCTTCCTGAGAACATTTCCTCCAGAAGCCATCTACACCAAACTGACAATACCTGCAAACACTAAAATCAGGCTTTCAAAGGAAGACCAATGTTGATGGAGGAAAAATGGAAATCATATGGAGAGGAATGTTTGGGATAGGCGAGTGGTTTGAATAGATGGACAGATCAATTAAGACAGAGCGTGGTGTGTTTTTTTGGAGAAATGGATAATGGAAGATGACTTTTGATGATGACAGAGTTCTGAAATGACAACAAGGGTTTCAAAGTTGACCTCTGAGGATTTCATAATGTTTAACAAATCATGAATGCCAACTGATATAGATTGCACAAATCATGTTAAGATATGTTCAAAATCATTTTAGGCAACATTTGAAACTATCATGATGTGTGTGCTTTAATCTTGGAGAGTCTGGCTGGACGTGCTAACCGTTAGCGAAACTTTGCACTTTCGGTAGCTTATAGGACCTTGAGTCTTCCTTTTTAGCTACCAAAATGGAGACCTTTCAGTAGCTTATAACACAAGAAAAATAGACCCTTAGCTATTGAAAGCTAATCTTTGACATTTTTACACTCAAAGTACAAACCATTTATTTCTCGACAAGACCAGTCTATGATTCATCTTGAAGGCTATAAAACTTTAAAAAATTAAGATCTACCATCTAAAGACCAACCTATCACCTAATTACAAGGTAAAATATGAAATTTATTTGGGGAGTTAACAGGTTCCATCATGAGGACCTTCATGATGTGTATTTAGTTCTCACACCAAGACTGGAAATTTAACCCAAAGTTATGTGGAAGTTTGGTGGTTTAGGAAAATAAACCTCTTTGAGAAGAAGTACATATGGGATACCAGTCACATTGGTTACAGGATAACCATAGCTATACATAACATGTATTTTGGGTAGAATGTTTGGTGAAATTGTTTGAATGGTTGAATAGATTGGGAGAACATCTAAAACCTTCTTGGAAGAGGAGAAGAGAGATCCAATTGAAGAATATTATTTCATTATAGAGGTTTGATTGTGAAATAATATGAGTTATTTATTTTTGGGTTAAGACTACAACATAATTCTATATTAGTGAGATCATAGTGGAGTTGAACTATTTTTTTTCAAGAGAGGAAGAATAGTTCAAGAAAGGATCTCATGGAAGGTTGGTGAAGGAAATCACACAACATGGGTGAAATATTTTTTGGTAGAAGAAGACTTTATTACTTTTAACCCACTAGTCATAGTAGCACAAGAACTTGCATTGGGTGATAGCCTAAGATGGAGCCAAAGGAATAGTAGAAAAATGTAGAAGGCACCATTGAGGAGGTGCACACTCAAAAGAAATAAGAGAAATATTTAAAGCATGGTGAAATATCTCAAAAGAATTGGTCGAATGAGATAAGAGAGATTCCTTGAAAAGTTGAAATGTTGAGTAGATAGATTGAAGAAAAGGGAAGCCTAGAAGCATAACTGAAGAAGTTAGAGAAGTTGTAGAAAAGAATTAATTACTAATTCCACAATAGGTTTTGGACCTATCTCTATTTTGGCATTTTGAAAGAATTAATCAAGAAAGACTGACGAAAGCCTAAAACTTGTGTCAACCAAATTGGGTACTTTGAAAGCAAATTAGGGTTTATGGTTTACATGATGAATTGATGATGGAAGAAAGTAGGTGTGTCACTCAAATTTGAGTCCATAAACCTTCCCATATTGTTAATGTATGGGAATAGTCTATCCATGACAAATTCCAGTGCATACAGAAACTTTTTGAAAAAATTTAAACCTTGGCCCCATTCGCAGGTCACTGTTGTCGGTGTCTAGTCCTCATACAATTTGCGTTCCTTGTTCCTTGTTCTATCTTCCTCATTCCTCACTCCTCATTCCTTGTTCCTTGTTCCCCATTACTTGACCATGGTGTAGTCCCCAAGATCAATTATTTTTGTACAAAACATATTAATGGCATAAAATGTCCCACACAAAGACCAAATTAATATCTACTACATAAGTCTTTTGTCTTTTTTCTACGACTATGTAACGAATCTCAATTCTAGGAATATTCAAATAGGACCTAAGAACATTAAGTTCTTTCCTTAACCATGTGTGACATAACACTATCATTCAATAGTAAAATTGTTACATTTCATTCTAAGGCATCATGTGTACTGAGGGCTTGATCCACCATATCCACAAAGGAAACATACCAAGAATATTTGTCTTATGAACAAGATATGGTACTATCCATTTTGAGGTTTGGCATAAAGATTGTTCTTATAGACTACACTACATTGCACCATAATATAATCCCTACACTCCTTGAAAACCATGTAACACCATTCAAATTAGACACAATGTTCTTGCGACGAATTAGCTATACTATCAACGAACTTTTTTCATCGATAGTATAGAAAATTCATTGCAAGATTATTTACATTCGTCTCTCTTGCGACGATATCAAATGATGCTTGTATTCATTTCATATTTGGTTTATCAAATTGAAATCTCAATTTGATACTTTGCAAGCTAGTTGGACCTTCAGTCAAATACAAATATGAAACTTGTAATCATTAACATATCTACTAGAACGTCCCCGAGGTTTAGGACAGTCAGTGATGGAGTGTGTTATTAAGCCACTTTGTGTTGAAAAGTCACCAGTTCGAAACCTACGGGGACAAAAAATCCAACCATGTTAAGGTTTGGTGTGTCTCGGGCCAGGTGTGATCCCCGAGTGACTTTGACAGCTTAGATGCCCCTGAGTCACGGTTTCTCAAGCCAAAGGTTAATCCCACTTCCAAGAAGGTCCGAACAAATTAACAAACCAAAAAAAACATATCTACTAGAACATATGAAAAATAGGGTTTATGGTTTCCATGATGAATTGATGATGGAAGAAAGTGGTTGTGTCAGTAAAATTTGAGTCCAAAAACCCTCCCATATCATTAAGTCATGTGAATAGTCTATCCAAGTCAAATTTCAATGCATACAGATATAGTTTGAAAACATTTTAACGTTGGCCCCATTCACATGTCACTGTTTCCCGCCTCTAGTATCTTGATGGTGTTGATTAAGAAATCAATGAAATAGAGGTATTTTTCATCAAAACTATGATGTAGATACACTGTATATACATTAATGTAGAACCTGAAAGAAAAATGAAGAAAGACTGATAAAAGCCTAAAACTTGTGTCAACCTAATTAGGTACTTTGAAAGAAAATTCGGGTTTATGGTTTACATGATGAATTGATGATGGAAGAAAGTGGGTTTTTCACTCAAATTTGAGTCCAAAAACCCTCCCATATCGTTAATGCATGCCAATAGCCTATCCATGACAAATTTTAGTGCATACATAAATTGTTTGAAAAAAATTCAACATTGGCCCCATTCATAGGGCACTGTTGCCGGTGTCTAGTCCTTGTAAAATTTCCGTTCCTCGTTCCTTGACCATGGTGTAGTCCCAAATATCCATTATTTTTGTACAAAACATACTAATGGCATAAAATGTCCCACACAAAGACCAAATTAATATCTGCTACATAAGTCTTTTGTCCTTTTTCAACAACTATGTAACGAATCTCAATTCTAAGAAGATTCAAATAGGACCTAAGAACCTTAAGTTATTTCCTTAACCATGGGTGACATAAAAATATCATTAAATAGTAAAATTCTTACATTTCATTGTAAGGCATCATGTGTACTGAGGGCTTGAGCCACCATATCCACAAAGGAAACATACCAAGAATATTTGTCTTGTGAACAAGATATGGTACTATCCATTTTGAGGTTTGGCATAAAGATTGTTATTATAGACTACACTACATTGCACCATAATATAATCCCTTAGACACTCCTTGCAAACCATGTAACATCATTCAAATTAGACACAATATTCTTGCAACGAATTAGCTATACTATCGACGAACTTTTTTCGTCGATAGTATAGCAAATTCGTCGCAAGATTATTTACATTCATTTCTCTTGCGACGATATCAAATGATGCTTGGATTCATTTCATATTTGGTTTATCAACTTGAAATCTCAATTTGATACTTTGCAAGCTAGCTAGACCGTCATTCAAATAAAAATATGAAACTTGGAATCATTAACATATCTACTAGAACATATGAAAAATAGGGTTTATGGTTTCCATGATGAATTGATGATGGAAGAGAGTGGGTGTGTCATTCAAATTTGAGTCCATAAACCCTCCCATATCATTAATTCATGCAAATAGTCTATCCAGGTCAAATTTCAATGCATACAGATACAATTTGAAAACATTTCAACGTTGGCCCCATTCACATGTCACTATTACCCACCTCTAGTATCTTGATGGTGTTGATTAAGCAATCAACGAGATAGAGGGATTTTTCATCAAAAATATGATGCATACACATTGCATATACATTAATGTAAAACTTGAAATAAAAATGAAGAAAGAATGACGAAAGCCTAAAACTTGCGTCAACCAAATTGGGTACTTTGAAAGAAAATTAGGGTTTATGGTTTACATGATGAATTTATGATGGAATAAAGTGGGTTTGTCACTCAAATTTGAGTTCAAAAACCATCCCATATCATTAATGCATGCCAATAGTCTATCCATGACAAATTTCAGTGCATACAAAAACTATTTGAAAAAATTTCAACGTTGGCCCCATTCACAGGTCACTGCTACCGGTGTCTAGTCCTCGTACAATTTCCATTCCTCATTCCTTGTTCCTCGTTCCTCATTCCTCATTCCTTTTTCCTTGTTCCTCATTCCTTGAACATTGTGTAGTCCCCAAGATCGATTATTTTTGTACAAAACATACAAATGGCATAAAATGTCTGACACAAAGACCAAATTAATATCCGCTACATAAGTCTTTTGTCTTTTTTCAACGACTATGTAACGAATATCAATTATAAGAAGATTCAAATAGGACCTAAGAAAATTAAGTTATTTACTTAACCATGGTGACATAACACTATCATTAAATATTAAAATTGTTACATTTCATTGTAAGGCATCATGTGTACTGAGGGCTTGAGCCACCATATCCACAAAGGAAACATACCAAGAATATTTGTCTTATGAACAAGATATGATACTATCCATTTTGAGGTTTCGCATAGAGATTGTCACTATAGAATAAAATACATTGCACCATAATATAATCCCCTATACACTCCTTGAAAACCATGTAACACAATTCAAATTAGACACAATATTCTTGCGACGAATTAGTTATACTATCGACGAACTTTTTTTGTCGATAGTATAGAAAATTCGTCGCAAGGTTATTTACATTGGTATGTCTTGCGACGATATCAAATGATGCTTGGATTCATTTCATATTTGGTTTATCAACTTGAAATCTCAATTTTATACTTTTCAACCTAGCTGGACCTTCAGTCAAATACAAATATGAAACTTGAAATCATTAACATATCTACTAGAACATATGAAAAACAGGGTTTATGGTTTCCATGATGAATTGATGATGGAAAAAAGTGGGTGTGTCAGTCAAATTTGAGTCCAGAAACCCTCCCATATCATTAAGGCATGTGAATAGTCTATCCAGATAAAATTTCAATGCATACAGATACAGTTTGAAAACATTTCGACGTTGGCCCCATTCACATGTCACTGTTGCTCGCCTCTAGTATCTTGATGGTGTTGATTAATAAATCAACGAAATAGAAGGATTTTTCATCACAAATATGAATCATATACATTATATATACATTAATGTAGAACTTGAAAGAAAAATGAAGAAAGACTAACGAAAGCCTAAAACTTGCGTCAACCAAATTGGGTACTTTAAAAGAAAATTAGGGTTTATGGTTTACATGATGAATTGATGATGGAAGAAACTGGGTGTGTCACTCAAATTTGAGTCCCAAAACCCTCCCATATCATTAAGGCATGCCAATATTCTATCCATGACAAATTTCAGTGCATACAGAAACTGTTTCAAAAAATTTCAACGTTGGCCCCATTCGCAGGTCATTGTTGTCGGTGTCTAGTCCTCATACAATTTTCATTCCTCATTCCTTGGTCCTTGTTCCTAATTCCTTGTTCCTAATTCCTCATTCCTTGACCATGGTGTATTCCCCAAGATCCATTATTTTTGTACAAAACATACTAATGGCATGAAATGTCCCACACAAAGACCAAATTAATATCCACTACATAAGTCTTTTGTCTTTTTTCAATGACTATGTAATGAATCTCAATTCTAAGAAGATTCAAATAGGACCTAAGAACCTTAAGTTATTTCCTTAACCATGGGTGACATAACACTATCATTCAATAGTAAAATTGTTACATT
>JZKD02S1662468.1:84310-95023 GCA_000966675.3 Picea glauca
ATATATAGCTAATTACCATGGGACGATATTCATTCGATCTGTCATCAATATGCCCATGTTTCCTACAATGTTTTGTAGTTGTTGCTATTAAAATTCTTACGAGACGTATGAGGCAACATTTTTTACAAGGGCAATAACATCTACCATCATCCTTTCCACCCACTTTACTTTTTTTCCCCACCTCTAACTACATTCTGCAACATTCTTCCGCAGAAAAATACCCTTTCGGAACCGTCGTTGTTATAGAAAGATTGTCACAACATCTTTAAATCATCAAATATTTATAGTCCAATTTTAGGTCACAATCATCGTAATTGTGATGACCGTGACCTAAAATATTTCTTTTTTTTACCAATTTATTTGTCATTTTTAACTATAGGTCACTCGTCGCTCTTGCGAAGAACGTTAACCATATTAATTTTAACAAACTACATGCATCACTCTTGTGACGAACATTGACCATATTAATTTATTCAAAGTACATGCATTGCAATAGCGACGAATACGGGGTGGATTTAGAAAAATTGAACTTTTTCTCTTGAATGTTGCGATGAAAGAGTACTTTCGTCGCAAATTTTTCAATATGTAGTAGTGAGTTTATTCATTCACCGATGGATTTTCAGGATACCATTAGATCAAGATAGAGTCGAAAGACAGATACAAGACCACTTTTTCTATGGAATGGGGATCCTACCAATACACGATCATGCCATTTGGACTGAAGAATGAACCAACAATATTTTCCAGAGTAGTCATAGCTGGATTTAAGTAAATTATCCACTATTTTCTAGAGGTATACTTGGATGATTGGAAAGTCTATAGTCTGTTGAAAGACCATGTAGAGGTCTTACGACTAATGTTAGAAAGATGCAGGTAGTGCCAGATATCATTAAACATCAATAAGTGTATCTTCAGAACATCGTTTGGGATACTATTGGGACATATAGTATGCAAGCAAGAATTACAAGTATATCCTACAAAAATTGCAGTAATTGTTAACCTGCCACCACCGAAAACAGTTTGTCAACTAAGAGAAACATTGGGACACACAAGATACTACAGAAAATTTATAAAAGGGTATGTGTAGATCACTGATCCAATGGAGAAACTGTTAAGGAAAGATACAAAGTTTCAGTGGAATGAGTATTTTCAACACGGTCTGGATACGTTGACAGAAAAAATGGTCACCGCGTTGATACTAGTATTTCCAGACTAGGAGAAGATATTCCACGTACATGTAGATGCATCAACCATAACACTTGGAGATATTTTGGTGCAGCTAGGCATGGGAGAATTGGATCATCCTATAGCATTTGCTAGCAGAAAACTGTCAAAATCAAAGCATAATTATAACACTACAAAGACGGAAGGCCTAGCTATGGTCTACGTGCTGCAGAAGTTCAGACATTACTTACTGGGAAAACATTTTAAGATGTTCACAGATCATTCATCTCTTAAGTACCTAGTCAACAAGCCAGTGTTGGGGGGAAGAATCTGTCGATGGTTACTATTGTTTCAAGAATTTGATTTTGAAGTAATAGTCAAACCAGGGAAGTTGAACATAGGACATAACCACTTATCAAGGGTCACAGACAAAGAGGAACCTACAAATTTAGAGGACAACTTTCCCGACGCATAGTTATTTTCAGTCCAGAGCGTCGATGAATATTTCACAGACATCATCCAGTAATTGAGTACAGGGACTGCACCACAGGAATACAACATCGTGCAGCTGAAAAACCTGGTAGTCCGGGTTGCAGACTATCAATTGATTGCAAGACACTTATACAAAATGGGCGCAGATAGCATCTTGCGAAGATATGTTCTAGAACATGAAAGACAAAGGATTTTTGCAGAAGCACATGAAGGAATAGCACGGGGAAATTATGCAAGAAAATATATCACGCAGAAGGTATTGTGCATAGGAATATGGTAGCTAACCATTCACAGAGACTCGAAAGAGTTTTGCCAAAGATGCGATGTATGTCAAAGAGTTGGTAAACCAAATAGAAGGGACGAAATGCCACTATGACCACAAGTAACTTTGTAGGTATTCAAAAAATAGGCAATAGATTTTGTGGGACCAATAAACTCACCAACAAAGAGGACATGAGAAAGGTACATTATCACTGCGATAGAATACATGACAATATGGGAGGAAGAAACACCAGTCAAAGATTGCAATGTAGAAATAACAACACACGTTCTATTTGAACATGTGATCACTAGATTTGGTTGCCCAAGGATTTTGATGAGTGACCAAGGAACTCACTTCATTAACAATACTATCAAGGATGACTGAGGAATTTGAAGTTCATCATCAAAATAGTACACCATATCATCCACAAGCGAATGGAACCGTAGAAGCCTTTAACACGATCATTGAAAATGCACTGATGAAGATCTATAATGTCAATAGGGATGATTGGGACCTAAAAATACCAGTAGTATTGTGGGCATATAGAAACACATGCAAGAAGTTGACAGGACACATGCCATTTAGATTGGTATATGGACATGAAGCAGTGGTACCATTAGAAATTTTGATACCTAGTCTACGCATAGCAGCGATTACGAACATGACAGAATGAGGCACGGTAGAGGATAGGATGAGTCAATTGATGATCATGGAGGAAGATAGGATCCTAGTAGAGTTCCACCAAGAAGTTTAGAAAGAAAGGGACAAATCTTGGAATGATAGACATATCAAGAGGAAAACTTTCAAGGAAGGAGACTTAGTGTTGATGTATGACAATAAATCCCTTCAGCATCTGGGAAAACTCAGAATGAAATGGTTAGGACCATATGAAGTAAAAATTGTCACAGATGGTGGAGATGTAAAGTTGAAGGACTTAGGAGGTGCATAATTCAGAGGGATGATTAATAGGAGTTGACCAAATTTGTATAAGGATAGTCGACCACTTGCAACTTCAAAGTCGCCACGCAAAAAAACAAAAAAAAAAACAAGATATAGTACAGGATATCAAAAGGTACCAATAGAGGCATAGTGCACCAAAAACAGGAAGGAGCATGAATTATCGGCAATACAAGCCTAGTGGATATAATACCAATGTTTATTTCAAAACAAAAACAAACAGGAAAGGTGAACATGACAAAAACAGTGTCAAGTGATAGCAACTATCAGAATTGAATGCTAGAAATGACTGACAGGATGCTGCAATAATCACGCTAACTATTGACGCCAAGGGAAATTAATGGCAAGGATGAAGAAATTGGTGGTTCATTTAATCCATAATTGCAGTGACTTCCTCGATAATCTTCACACGACACCCATACAAATCAGGGATGCGGGAGTTGAAGGGTTATTGCAAAATTGGAAAAGGCACAGAGCGATAGAGCATACACAGTGGAGAGTGAAGGTTGCAGAGGTTGCAGAGGCTACTGAGCTCGAAGAACGGAAGATTTTTACCACCACAACACCACCTAAATAAGGAGAACTGAGCTAGACTACCAAACAACCCAGAGGTCAGACCAGAGCACAATCATAATCTCAGGGAAGCAAACAACAACCATCTTAGCTGCCAGAAGTCGTCAATGTGGATGAAATTAGATGAAACACCAAGAAGCCCCACACTCATTGTGGAAGAAAGCCAGCAAACCACACCAGCAAGAATGGACACAGATAGGCCAGAAGAAGGGTAGGGATGACATAATGGAGATATAGGAAGACAAGTGCAACCAGAAAACCCTATAGAAGCCTCGTGAGTCAATGGGACAACCCCAAACCCGGAATAAATGACCGCGCCAAAAGAATCATAGACAACTGTGTCGGAATAACCACATGAGGGAGTAGTGGAAGATGTCAATAGACGACCAGAGCAGTATGTTGAAGAATGAACAATGGAGGATGGAACCTCGATTCAGGCACCACCACAAAAGGACAAGCAGACAATACCTAGATCACCGCGTAGACAACCTGCCACAACAATTATTTTGTCGCGCATACTAGAAGGGGTATGTGTAAAAGTAGATTTCTTAGGTTGTGTAGAGAAATTTAGGTACTCAGACCATGATTTAATGAACATGAACAAGTTCCAAGAGTTCGTTGAGAAAGTCTACCTACAAACTGTGGGTATAGGACCCTTTGGAGAACCAATTCATCAACCACTCCAGTGGGCAGCGAGACTAGCCAAAACTGGCATTCTAGGTCTGTCAGACCTACCACACTTTACAAGAGGCTAGTATGCAAACAGTTGCATCAAGAATTTGATGGAAATCACACATGGCAGATATCTGTGGCTGGAACAACTCGTCTCAATAGATGTAGAGCTCATCGCACACATCATAGGGATACCATCATAGGGAATGGATCCTGCATAGTTCCTCGAAGACAAATCAAAGGAGAAAGCATTGGATGAGGATATGAAGAAGAAATAAGACACTAAAAGGGGGTCGCACAGAATCATCATCAAGTGTTAGTGACGTCACAACAAGAATGGACACAAAAATTATGGAATGCAAGTTGCTTAGAAAATTTTGCAAGGAGGAAGTCTCAGTTGGGGTTGTTGCAACTGCAACATAGTGTGTCAAGGGCACCACACTCAGCTGGGCCCCTTACTTGTTGAATATGTTCCTAGACGATTGTAAGGATGCGTAGGACCTAGGGACAAAATTTCATTATTCATGGTTGATCATCTTGATAGCTATTATGGGATAGAAGGATCCTAACTATGCATTTTTATCCACTAGACCTAAACCCTACCATGGAGCATGATAATTATCTCTTGGATTCACTTGGGATGCCAAGAACAAGAGAGAGAATGCAACTATCTTCGAAGGATATACCTGGGACCTACAGGACACCATCGCTAACACATGGAGGATAAAACTGGAATATGTTGCACACTATCAGGGCATATCCAACTTCAAAGCCACTAGACATGTGATGTGGATCTAGGCATAGAAGGACCCCAAAAAGCAATGGCTACAACTACGTTTTTGTATCACGAAGGGGGACATACAAATGACCATCAAGAATTGGGAAGATGAATGGAGGATTCCAGTCCTCACTTAAGACATACCTACAGAAATGGAGGGGGAGGAGGTTAGACAGGAACACACACATGTTGAGGAGGTGGTGCAAGAATAGATACAACCCTAGGAAGTAATAGTTCCCAAGAAACCAAGGATAGGTCAGAACAAGGCACATCAGAAGAAAGGGGGGACAAAGAAAAGAGTCCAGAAGGGGAATAAGAACAAAAAACAGGCGCCCCAAGTATAGCAGAAATAGCTCGAGGCATCACAGGGAACTACATCAAGTGATACTCCACAAGAGTCAAGCCATACTAACCAGTCAGCCACCTCGACAGGGGGTGCACACAAGAATATGAAGGTGCATAGAACGCCTCCAGAATACATGATCATAGAGGATGATGCCAAAATGGTGGCCCGAGTGATCTAGGATCAAACATTCGAGGATATTGACCATGTTGCATGCCAAAGGGATAGAATTGAAAAAGAGTTGGAAAACATGCGAAATATTCTCAGGAAGATTGGGAAAGCGCAGGTAGCCGACAACAGCGTAGAAACAGGTCCGTCAGCATCACCGATAGGAAGAGAACCTGGAGCAAGCGATTAGGATAAAATCCAGATGATAGCACAATTGAGTTCAACATTTCATGTCACACCCAACATGTTTCACATGGATGAAATCATGGGGAATACACCCCTAAAGGAATTGAATCAACTATAGTTGGTATTGTCATAGATACCGACCAAGGCACTATATAAACTATAGGTCAACATTACACAAAATGTACAGTCTTGTGCACACATAGATACAACAAAATTGCAGCAGGTAAAGGATAACCAAGATGATCTGGAATTGGTATTCAAGCAAGCCAAGCTCGATACCAAAGAGGAGAAGGAACACGTGAAGGGACTGGAATAGAAATTGGTTGTAGTCTACGAGAAGATCCCAAAGAGTGCATAGACGACCGAACTCATGGCGATAGAAAATATTGATCAGATTGTGAAGACAATCGAGCAATACCAACAGGAGATTTAGAATATCTAAGAGAATATCACACCTACCACTCCACCAGAGGTGAGGGAGAAAAGGAAACAGGAAGCAACAATGTAGATACAAGAGATAGAATGACAAGTCCACGTGGTGGATGACTTGTTCGAGAAAGTAGCACAGCTATGGATGAAGCTAGAAGAGAATCAACATGTCCAATAGTGGGAATAGGAAGGAGAAAGGATAAGTGAAACTATCCAAGACCTAAAGCATAGGCATAAGACAATGTCAATCATGGAGCATGTCAAAGGGGTGCAAGACATGAAGAAACTGCAGGCAAAATTCATAATTGTGCAAACGCAGAAAAAGGAGCACCAGGCCCAAATGGAACCACTCCAGGAGAGAGCAGTAGAGGTCATTGCACATTTAGAGGAAGCCAAAACATATATGTCACAGACCCAGGTATAATGTACAAGTTTGGTGAATGACGAGATTGTAGTGTAGGTATTAGACGCACTCGAGGAGAAGATCGTGTAGGCCCAAACACAAGAAACAGAGCTCATGGAAAAGTTCCAAGCAATCACTAGGGAGATTGACAAAGTACATAGGGGTTAGGTGGATTGGTATGAGCCACATGTCAGTGTTGGGGGCCTGTTGGAAGTAGGACAAATTGGAAAGAAAGGATATTTTGGGAAGAAAGGCATGCAGGAGGAAAGCAACAACTGGAAGGAAGAGAAACACACACGCATTCATGGAAGACCTAACGAAATTAGGGTTAGGGTTTTTGTAATACATTGTAATAGATGACGAGCCATAAATGTATATATATAGATACCTAAGAGGTCTAGAGGGGAGTATTTTTCCATTATAGAGGCAGATAAGAATGCTTAGAGAGTCTGAGGAGACAACGAGAAGCAGGAGTCTTGTTTGATAACTAGTTGTAATAATTCTGTCATACGATCTAATTTTGTAACTTGTTCATCTATAGAAGGGGCAGGAGGTTGGATCTTGAGGGTTAGATCACAGGCTGAGGATCCTGGTGTGATTTAGAATTCCTCACAATAGATCTCAACCTGACTGAGGATGAGTTGTAAAGCACGTGATGTTGTAGTTTTGGAACTACCATAATAGAATAGCTTGAGAGCCAGATATTTTTGGGTGTAGCCTAGGAGGGGGTGAACCATCGTAAAACCTGTGTTATGTAGATGTTAGCATGATGAATGAATGATATAATGAGTTGATTATATTACATGCACAATTGGGAATGACAATATAATTCTTTAATAAGTTAGGTAGAACTCTCAGTGCATAATTCTCATATCTCCACTCAATCATGGACTGCAAACACCTAAGTATTGCAGTCATCCATTAAGACTATCTCGGGTGAGACTTCACAATGCACTTTGTGCATCACATTTCCTTCTGGTTTACCAGGAGGGACGATAGTTTTAGAGGCTTTGTTGGAACCCCAATAGAGTTCAACCTGGGTTAGTCATGTTAAAGGTATAACTCAGAGATATCAAACCAACACCCATTCATAGTTCCCCTCGAAAATTTGGCACTCATGCTACTTTCACCCCCTAGGGATGTGAGTCTCGATAGTCTTATGAAATTATGAGAATAAGCCACACACTTCTTCTCAATTCTAGCTTTCCCAATGGAATCCCAGTTTATCTCATCTCAGTTCTATTTTTCTACACCTCCGCAGTATCATTATCCCTCCATCTCATACATCATCATTTTTCCCATCTGCAGATTGCCTTCCATTCATTTACTTCATACAGAAACCCACCCATGGGGCTCCCACCCTCCACCAATTCTCTTGGAAAATTGTTCCCTTACAGGGAAAGCCACCTTGCACTAGGGAACCTGTTTCTGTGTCTGTACACTCATCCCCCATTATTCTTTATTTATTTGGTAATTGTAAAAATCCTTTGTTTCCAGCATTTGCTTAGCTTTTTTTCTTCACCCTTGATGACCTTCTTTTCCCAGCAATGTAACCCATGTCACCCTTGGTTGGGGCATCCACTCTCTTTTTCTCATTTCGACATTTTTCATGAACCTCGAGTATCCCAAAGTCCATGTACCCCTGATCTCTAATTTTTTCCACTTTTCAAGCCTCTGGCACAATTTCACGCCATATCTAGTCATCCCCCTAACACTAGATACAGTTTTACGATTGCTTCCAATCATCCTTCAAACATACCCCAACCAAGGGCAGTCTTGAGTCTCGTCACATCTTGACTTCATTCATGTTCCCCATCAGTACCTGATCTCATCCCAGTAGATTTCACAAACCCATTTTCTTCTCGGAGTCACGTCTCCCTTTCTGTCAACATCAACATAGTTTCTATATGGGAGATAGTATCTTGACTCTCATTACCTTTACAATGAGGAGTCTTGGATGGCACAGAGATAAACATCATTGCTCTTTTATTTCGTTGACCCCCATAACATTCAACTTTAGAAAAATCTCATGTTACGGTGGGTCTTACTACGCGACTATTGCAGTTGTTTTATACCAGCTGAATACCTATGAATTTGTTATGCCATCAATGACTATGAGTCATTGAACCTTCTTACAGGCGTCCTTGCCTCTTTTGAGATTATGTTCACCATTCATAATTTTCATATGTCATTATCAAACTGCCCCAACGTGCATTGCAGTTATCTACATCATCATACAATTTTAGTTATTTTCTTACATTTTGAGTTACATGACACGAGCATGGGGCATGCCCACCTCGTTTGTATATAAAGTTTATTTTTTCTCCCTAGAGAAAGATTTGGGTCCCATAGTTTCCCCTCTCCCTTCGATGGATTGCTCTTGCATTTCCTCTCAACACTCTTCATTACAATGGAAATCTCAGTAGAAGAAACATTGATGTATTTCGTCTATAAGTATGCTCCTAACTGCACACATCAAGGGGAATTTGTTATCACTGAAATTTCGTCTGCAACATTGCACGCAAATGGTTATAGAAATACAACAATGCCAACAACAATTAGTTCACTCCCAGCACTAAAATGCATTTCAAAAGGAAAAAACTATACAATTGGGAAAAAATTGACATGCGCAAACTCACTAAAGGAAGCGTGCACATAGTGTGTGGGCCAACGAAGCCCGTAGAGTGCACAATGAGACATATGCATGACTATGTACAAGAAAAGTTGTGCACTCCTATGAATGGTGCATTTATGGTTCTTGTCACCCACCCAACCACTTATGGACCAACTCCCAACTTGATTTGACCTTCAAATATGAGTGAAATCTGAATGGGGGGTTGGTCAAGGACCAAAGGGTGCCCTAAAGGGCCCCTTGTTCATACTAAGAACCAGTTGAATTTTTCCTTGAAGAAATGCTATAAATGGAGGCCATAGGTGCACTAAGAAACTAAGATATTCATAGTATTGTTATGCTTCCTCAATTCTCCCTTGGGAATCCTCTTTTCTCCTAGAAGTATTCAAGCATCATTGCAATAGGCCATTCCACTCACCTTTTGAAGGAATAGGCATTGATTTTATTCATCATTTGCCATTTTTCTTAAATTGTAAGAAGATCTCTCCATTAGGGAACTCAAAATCCCCCCCAAGGAGGAAGAGGGGACTCATAAGTCTTCATTTTTCTCTACAGTTTTTTTCCAACTAATATAGTTACCCATTGGTGGAATAATCTTGGTCATTGGTTGATTGTTTATGGTTTTAAGTTTCTTATGCATTCTAGTTTTTATTTCTTTCATTGTTTTAGTTTGTTTACTTGTTTATTTCATGTGTTTATTTCTTTGGTTGTCTAGGAGCTAGGACTGTGGGCTTAACAATTCCAAGCGTTTGATCTAACGGTCATGATTCATCCTGTCGGATCTTAGATTGATGACCAACATTAGTTCGTGACTTCACCCTTCGATGCTTTAGGTTGTTGGTTTCCCCCAAAGGAAAAACTCCCGGAGTGATGTAACTTGCTGACATCATTGTTGAATTGGCACTAGCTGAGTGGCTTCCACGTCTCACTTAGATTTGTGACTTACATGTACCTAAAATGCAAACTGGACCTTGACACTTGTCACCATTTGATTGCACCACGTGTCCTTGCTGACATGGTATTTAATGATGTGGATTGCCTAATGTGGTACATGTCCTCCTCCTATATCTAACGATCATAGGTTCATATGAGTCCTTGATCCAACGAATGTGATCATTTCATTTTTGCCTTCGGTACTTTGGGTTATCTATTCCCAATTCTCAATTCTCCCAAAGTGAGATTCCCTAAATAAACCTCTAGCAACTCAACTTCATCTAATGATCCACCTTTGACATGAAAATATTAAAACGATCCAACGGTTGTCAAGATTTTGGCTATTTAGGATATCATGAATCCTTGATCCAACAAATGTGATCAATTCTAGATCAATGGTCTATAATCATTTCATCCTTCAGGAATTTGGGTTATTAATTCCTAATTCTCAATTCTCTCGAAGTGAGATTCCCTGATTAAACCTTCAACAACTTGACTTCATATAACGACCATTATTTGACGTGAAAATATTAACACAATCCAACGATTGTCAATATTTTGACTATTAGGGATATCGTGAATCCTTGATCCAATGGCTATGATCAATTCTAGATAAATGGTCTAGATTCACTTTGTCCTTCGGGACTTTGGGTTATTCGTTCCCAATTCTCAATTCTCCCAAAGTGAGATTCCCCGAATAAACCTCGAGTAACTTGACTTC
>JZKD02S1662468.1:105607-116703 GCA_000966675.3 Picea glauca
GAAGTCTTTGGAAAAACCAGGGCTCATTAGGGATGGATATTATGTTATATATTGTTTAATGGCATGAAAGGATTGGTTTTCTTGTGATCCCCATTTGAAAAAAACATCCTTCTTGGTCATATTTTGCAGGGGTATAACCATCTCAGATAAACTAGGGACAAAATGTCTAACAAAGTTTATTTTAGTGAGAAAATACTGCATAGATTTCTTGGACGAAGGAGGGGGGAGATTGGCTATGGCTTGTGTTAGTTCAAGGTCTATCATAATTCCATCTTTAGACACTATAAATCCAAGTAGATTCCCTTGATCCACAACAAAAAATGATTTCTCGGGATTCAAGGAAATCTCATACTTGAGAAAATGTTCCAATACACTCCTTAGGTGAGATAAGTGATAAGAAAAATTTCATACTTGCGACAACATTCCAATACATCATCTAAGTAAACAACCACTGACTGATTTATAATCCCATGAAAAGAAATATCCATGGCCCTTTAGAAAGTGGCCCCGACATTGATTAATCTGAAAGGAATCTTACGATGTGTGTAAGTGCCTCAAGGGGTCTAGAATGTAGTTTTGAGCTGATCTGATGGAGACATCAAGACCTGGTTGTATCCTGAAAAACCATCTATGAGGATAATCTTTCAACACCAGATACCTATTGTAGGATTTGTTCCATGGGAGGAACATGATAATTATCTTTGTTGGAGGCTTGGCTTAAGTTGTGGAAATTGACACAAAGTCATATTTCCCCATTCTTCTTCCTTCCTGGGACTAGATTTGACACCC
The DNA here is from genome assembly GCA_000966675.3 of Picea glauca. Lineage (NCBI taxonomy): Eukaryota > Viridiplantae > Streptophyta > Pinopsida > Pinales > Pinaceae > Picea > Picea glauca. The sequence goes on from JZKD02S1662468.1 coordinate 106,397, forward strand.
ATTGGGTATGTCAGATAGGAAAAATGATCTGGGATGTTAATATCTTGTTCAATTCCTTTTTTACAGTGGGTTCTAATTTGGGATGCATCTTCCTTAGTTTTTGATGAAATGGTTGAGATTGAGGATTCATGGGGATTACATGTTGTATTATGTTTGGGTAAAATGTCTTTAGGTCCTCATAAGTCCAAGAAAATACATATTTAAATTATTTAAACAATTTAATATAGACAATTTTTCTTGTTATTTGCACCCTATACTCAGATTGATGTTCTGGGGATAATTAGGTGTTCCTAAATTTACAGTTTCAAATTGCAGGGAGGAACTATTCGTTTTACAATTAACAACCCCTTTAAATTTTTCGTGTAGAACATAAAACTTTTCCAAACTAATGACAAATTTAGGGATCAAATTTACCAGTTCAGATGAGATTTCAATTGAGAGTGATTAAGGTATTATCGAAAATCCACAAATATTTTCATCATGTGTAGTTCCATTGATTACAACATCTCAGAAGGTGTCCTCCATATGAAATAAATTGATTATCTATTTATCATTATATAAAACTGCCAATTAGTAATGTTATCCGAAATTGACGACCTAAATATCAATTCAACAGAAAATGAATTAGGAGAAAAACCTTCAGCAAGAAATAACTTTGATGTTACATTAGCCAATAAATATGCTTTGGTGTTTCTATATCTATGGATAGAACTTATATTAAAAGAAATAAATTTGTTAATTAAGTTCCATACCTCGGTCTAATAGTTTTTAAGATGATCATATACACGGTGAATGTAAATTTTTACATGCTTAACCACAATTTCAGAATCGTTGAACACAACTACGGCTTTGATGTCAAGGTCAATGGCCTTCTTAAGTCCCTGCAAGAGAGCCTCATATTCTGCTACATTATTTGTACAATCAAATTCTAATCTACAAGCAATAAATGTATTGTTACCTTTAAGGTCTATTAGTAAATAATCGACACCAACTCTTTCGCGTGATTTAGACCCATCAAAGTACAAAGACCAAATTTATTCATTCAAAAAATTATCTACAATATTTACAGCATGATTAGATATCATTACTTGGGTGGATACTGATATTTCAGATTGTTGATTTAGGTCTATAATAGAAGATATTTCAATTGCAAAATTCCCAAAAAAGGTGTTTATGCCTTGATTTTCTCATACATTATCACCTGAAATAAAAGGTTTGTTTAGGTCATTCAGATCTGTAACAATATATTTTAAATATCATTCCTTGTTGACCCTAAGTTTATTTGGTTGGCCATTGAGAGGAAACCATTGGTGATACCAATCCATATCAAAATATCCATTAAGCTGCTGATAACAATCCCTTATTAGAAACATACCATATACCTCTAGAATATATGCTACCACTATGTCAATGATCGGATGCACTTTTGGATTGGATGAAAACCTTATCAAAACATATTTAAGCTCCCAAAACACTGTAACATTAGTTCTATCAAGCTAAATGATTTTGATATTCGATGGTTTGATTTCAACATTGATTTTTCAACAAACTGACAAAGGCATCACATTTGATGAAGCCCCTGAGTCCACCATACAATTATATACATTTTTGTTAAAGATTTCAAATGTTAATAGGAAGGGTGGCACATTGGAATTATTATGTTGTGTGGAAGAAACCTTTGAAGGCTGTTGATTTTTATTTGCTTCTCCTGAGGATGTTTTATCAAAATTTGCTACACTTTTGTTTGGAGCATCTTTTTTCTTATTATTGTTTTCAACTATACTTTGCAACATTTTATGTTGGAAGTAAGGGAACTAAAGCAACTCATAGATCGAGATATTTGATTTAATTTCTTAAAATCCTCAATAGGATCGTAGTCTAAATTAGGGACATACAAATTCTTCGATGTTTCAGTCTTCTTATTTTGTTTAGATGATGTGTTTTTTTTCATATCAGCTGAAAATTTATTTTGATCATTTGGCTGATATTTACTATGTGTATTATAAGGACGTTGATTATCATGCATGGTTTCATAGCTTGCTTGGAAAATGATATCTAAAAAATGTCCTATAGTTGGGGGGGATGAATATTCTTCATTGAGCTCTTCTTCCCCCTCATTTTCTACTTCATTTTGTTGTTCAGTTGTAACATCAGAATTATTATCAGCTCCAACTAATAAGGCTTGTATAGCATTGTGTAATCCTTCTAAGATCAAACCTTCAGCAGGAGGGGTTTTCTTATTGGGAGGATTATGAGGGTGTGTTCTATAAGGTGTTTGATAAATTCCTTTACTTGAGGATCCTTCCTCTGCATCTCTTTTTAGGTCAACAACTTGGTTGGATAAATTTTGAAAGGATTTTTTCGAGCTTTCCAGATCTATGGTTCCTGATATTTCTTAGTTGAAGGTGGTTTATTAAGAATATCAATCTTCTTCTTAGAAGAAGAGGTTTGTTTAGTTTCAAGATTTGTATTATCCTTCAAGATAAGCATATCCTTTTCAATGAGAATGGCTTCTTCAAAATCCTTTAACAAAGTGTTATTTTTGGACCTTTTAACTCACATTGTTGTAGTGTGATGTATAGCTTTAGCATAATAAGAAATGATCAAATTTTCCGCAGGCATAGATTCTGTGGGAATCTTATTCTTAAGTGTGAGAAACTTCCTACTAAAGTCTTTGAATTTTTCCTTTTGATTCATATTCATGCTAGATGGCTCCATAACCAAAACTTTAGGGGACTTGTCATCTCCAAAATTTTCTAAAAAAATGGTTTCAAATCTTTCCCAGGAAACTATAGTTTGAGGTTGTTGCACAAAGTACCATGTGGAGGAATTTCCCTTGAAGGTGTAAGGAAAATTCCTGCACACGACATCCTCAGGTTCTACATTTCTAAGCCTAACAACCAACATAAATTTCTTTATGTGATCTTCAACTGAATTTTTGGAATCAAGGTCAAACTTAGGTAACCAATTTTCAGGAAGTTTAGGTAAATGATGTTTTGGTCCTAGTACTGCAACAACATCTTGGTAAAGCCAAGGCTTGGCAGGATTATTTTGGTTGGCCATATGGTATGAAGTTTTTGAATTATTTGAATTATGGGAATCTTCAGAAGATGAACTTTATTTGTCATAGGATTCTCCTCTTGATGGAGGTGGAGATAGGTTGGGTGGTGAAGGAGGTAGACCAGATCCCCCAACACCTAGCCTAAGAGTTTCGGTGTTGGGTGATTTTGATACTCATGTTTCCAGTTGATCTTGATACAAGGGATTAATGATTCCAGCTATAATATCAGTTTCAGGTTGATTAGTCAAGATGTTATGCAACCTATAGTTGGGTGTACCAATTACAAGAGGGTTTTCTTTTTTATCAGGAAAATCAAGAGGTTGATACAATTCATCACCCAGCTACATGATCCTTGACAAATTATCACGAGTTCTTAATAATGATTGGTGGGATCTCTGGAGTATCTCTTGTAGGTATGGTCTTTTTGAAGGCGGTGTTGTAGGCTCAACAAGAGTGGATGGAGAATGTTGATTGGGTGGAATAACATGCTCAGTTTAAGATGTAGTATCTATGTTAGATACGATAGTAGAGTCTGAGCGACTACAAGTTCTAACTGGAGGTCGATTGTTCAAAGGGTTTTTTCAGCCTCCACATGCCATTAATATCTAACAGGACCTCATTCTAGCACCATTTGTTGACGAGCATAAATGACCACTCATCAATTGAAAGAGAGAGTTTGGTCCAAGGTTGTCTAAGTAACCTAAGACATTTGAGGTAACTCACCCTAACGGGTTTAATGGTTTCGTTAGTCGATAAGGGGATCTAATCTAAACTACGAAATAAAATTTAAAATAACTAACTATCCATTAACAAAGACCTACTATGTACATTTACCGTTCACACATTTTATATACATAATTTATAGAATAAACAGGTACAAGGTTTACAAGAAACCTTGTAAAAATAAAGATTGAAAGAGAGAACTAAATCCCAGGAAAAATTATAATTTAAGAAAAACAAATACTATTCTACAAATCTCACCTAAATTTAAATCATAAAAATATGCACGCAAATGACTACAGTCTTCACTTTAGATAAGCAAAAAATCCAAACCTATTACAGGTAATTTGTGTTCAACAAAATAAATCAAACACAAACTTACTTACCTATTCATTGGCCAGTGATGAAGAGAGAATCTTCTAGTTTTCCCTTCATGTGTAAAGATTACTCTAAGAACCAATATGTCAAGAGAAACTTAGGGAAAACAACTATAGAGTACTATAGCAAGACCTGAAGAAAATTACTTCAACAAATATTTGAAATATTATTCCAGTTACAAAAAGGACAACTTAATTAATTTGATCCTTATGAGGATAGATAATCATTTGTTAATTAAGAAGATAATTTCAATGGACAAAAATATCATAACAAGCACATAATGTACAAACAAATTTGATACATTTTAATACTTGTATTAAAATAACACAATCATAAATACCATAATCAATTGGGATAATAGACTAAATAAAATAATAAGAATAATTTGAACATAGATCCAAGCAATAATAATACATTCATAAACACAAGCAATAATAATACATTCATTCAATAATAATAATGCAAATACATCATTAGTGCTAAGAACATAAAACTATATATAACAAATAATATATTTAAAACAAAGCGACATTACTCACAGGACAAAATCCATTAAGCAAAGTGCAGTTTCATATATTTTCTTCACTATTAGCACTCGTCCATTATCCAAAAAATCTAGCCATGTCCTTGAATCCAAAATCCATGAGTATTTAAACAAAATATGGATTGCCCCTCATATAGACATGATAGGGACAAATCCTTCAAAAATAGTGAAGTTGTGCTTACAATAGAAAATTTCTAAGTTTTTTCCAACAACTTATACAAAAGTCTGTTGTGATCATAACAGGAAACGATCACTCACTTTTTTGAAACTAGTTCTATTGCTACTTAAAACAAAAAAATATTCCATGATCTCTAATGACCCGTGATGAAAACGTTGATGATATCCCTTCATTGTTTAGAGACCTAAAACAAAAAGTGTAATTAATTATAAATCTTATCATACTTAATTAATACTAGCTACATAATCATAGATTCTGTATCTTGTCTAAAAACATCATAAAATAAAAACAAACTTAAAACGAATCGAGGAAAAACTAAAAACAACAAATTTTATTACCAGAAATTACACATTTGAAATCGAATATGCATACAATTTTGATCTAACAATAACATTGACATTATTGGATTTTCTGATGATAATATCTGGAGAAGTTTTGGGCTTATTATTGGCCCAAAAAATATTATGTTCCATTTCCTTTTTTAATTGTTGGTTTACCCTTTTTAGTTATTTGTTTTGTCTCAACATTTGATCAAGGCACATCTATAGGTAGGGAACATCTGCATAATATCTTTGGGCCCAATATTTTCAGTCATGAAAACTCTCAGATTCTATATTAGGGATTGAATGATGTCAATATTTTTCCAAGGGTTTTTTCTGGGGCAACATTTCCTCTTAGATCAACCTGAATACCTGGAAATTCTTCAGACCATGAAGAAAGGGAGGCAAATTGTAAAAAAAATCATACCAAGTGTGATATTGTTCTTCACGTTTTCTGTTTGTGTCTCCATAGGAGGAATCATGGTACTCAATAATTATCATTATCATTGGAGTTTCCCTTTGTTTGGACCTATTCCTAATCATTCTAGACAATAAGCACCCCGCCCTTTTATTATTGAAATCAACCCCAACATTAAAACATACTTGCTTTCCCTATTTCTTGGGCTTATGGTCACCATTCAAACACACAATCTTTGTACCTATATTGAAACGATCTAAAGGCTTGTCCTTCAATCGTTTAAGGATTGATTCCAATGACTAGTTGTGTTCCAACCCTTAGATCTTCTTCGTGTGATCCGAGGGACAAGGGAAAGGTCCAATTTATAATCCAAAGAATCAAGAGAATCAACATTGAGTTGGACCTCAAGTTTTATTTCCTGAGAGGTAATTCGAGGAGAGTTGGATTCTCCTACGACCCTAGATAATTCGGGGATAGCCTGATTGATTTCTTTCCAAGAAACTTTCCCAATTACCCCTTATGCTAGTAAGGTGATGCTCGACCAGAATGCGAATGAGGCCATGGTGGAAAAGGCTTGACTTGGGATTTGGAATCTGTCATTGATAGAACTTAGACATTTTACGAAGGCTCTTATGTAGGTAGAAGGGTATGTTTTTTTTAACATATTTTCATTGATGTGTTGTCATTGATGTCAATAGTCGATATCATTATGATGTGATGATGAGTTTTTATGAACAACATGCAGAGGAATCTACCTAAATATCATGAGAGGAAACATATTATATTTCATGAGAACAACAAAATGAATAAACACCATCATGATCAAATTCCCAACAGATCAATGATCTCGATTAGTTAGAATCCAAGTACAAAACCAAAAATCTCATAAGGGAAATCACATTGAAATAATGATGATTTGTTATAAACAACATGCAGAGGAATCTACCAAAAATATCATAAGGGAAAGAACATTGCAAAAACATGATCATGATTGAATTCCCCACAATAAAACTAGAAAAGAATCGAGGAATAATCTTGTCCACTGATGTAGATTTCGGGACAAACCAAGAACATCAGATATGGGAGTTACAAAGGACGACCTTCATATCAAACACCATATTAAGTCATGACTGTCGGATATCAGTAAGGGCAGATCAATGGTGGGGAACCATTGCGGGATGCAAATGTTGAAGTCAAGTTACTCGAGGTTTATTCGGGGAATCTCACTTTGGGAGAATTGAGAATTGGGAACGAATAACCCAAAGTCCCGAAGGACAAAGTGAATCTAGACCATTTATCTAGAACTGATCATAGCCATTGGATCAAGGATTCACGATATCCCTAATATTCAAAATATTGATGACCGTTGGATTGTGTTAATCTTTTCACGTCAAAGAATGGTCTTTATATGAAGTCAAGTTGCTCAAGGTTTATTCAGGGAATCTCACTTCGAGAGAATTGAGAATTAGGAATTAATAACCCAAATTCTTGAAGGCTGAAATGAATATAGACCATTGATCTAGAATTGATCACATTCGTTGGATCAAGGATTCATGATATCCTAAATAGCCAAAATCTTGACAACCGTTGGATCGTTTTAATCTTTTCGTGTCAAAGGTGGATCATTAGATGAAGTTAAGTTGCTAGAGGTTTATTCAGGGAATCTCACTTTGGGAGAATTGAGAATTGGGAACGGATAACCCAAAGTACCGAAGGCAAAAATGAAATGATCACATTCATTGGATCAAGGACTCAGATGAACCTACAATCGTTAGATATAGGAGGAGGACATGTACTACATTAGGCAGTCCACATCATTAAATACCATGTCAGCAAGGACACGTGGAGCAATCAATTGGTGACAAGTGTCAAGGTCCAGTTTTCATTTTAGGTACATGTAAGTCACAAATCTAAGTGACACGTGGAAGCCGCTCGGCTAGTGCCAATTCAACAATGATGTCAGCAAGTTACGTCACTCCGGGAGTTTTTCCTTTGGGGGAAACCAACAACCTGAAGCATCGAACTGTGAAGTCATGAACTAACGCTGGTCATCAATCTAAGATTCGACAGGATGAATCATGATCGTTAGATCAAACACTTGGAATTGTTAAGCCCACATTCCTAGCTCCTAGACTTTTGGAGGTTATTGTTGTGCTTGTTTCGTCACTTGGGTGAGAAAAACAATGGCACTTGCATTCCTAGTTGGGCATGCTAGAAAATATAGAGGTTAGTGAGTGGATTAAACAAGCCAAATACATGAAATAAACAAGTAAACAAACTAAAACAACTAAGGAAATAAAAACTAGAATGCATAAGAAACTTAGAACCATAAACAATCAACCAATGACCAAGACTATTCCACCAATGGATAACTATATTAGTTGGCAAAAAATTGTAGAGAAAAATGAGGACTTATGAGTCCCCTCTTCCTCCTTGGGAGGGATCTTGAGTTCCCTAATGGAGAGCTCTTCTTACAATTTAAGAAAAATGGAAAATTATGAATAAAATCAATGCCTATTCCTTCAAAAGGTGAGTGGAATGGCCTATTGCAATGATTCTTGAATACTTCTAGGAGAAAAGAGGATTCCCAAGGGAGAATTGAGGAAGCATAACAATACTATGAATATCTTAGTTTCTTAGTGCACCTATGGCCTCCATTTATAGCATTTCTTCAAGGAAAAATTCAACTGGTTCTTAGTATGAACAAGGGGCCCTTTAGGGCACCCTTTAGTCCTTGACCAACCCCCCATTCAAATTTCACTCAGATTTGAAGGTCAAATCAAGTTGGGAGTTGGTCCATAAGTGGTTGGGTGGGTGACAAGAACCATACATGCACCATTCATAGGAGTGAAAAACTTTTCTAGTACATAGTCACACATATGTCTCATTGTGCACTCTACGGGCTTCTTTGGCCCACACACTGTGTGCACGCTTCCTTTAGTGAGTTTGCGCATGTCAATTTTTGCCCAATTGTATAGTTTTTTCCTTTTGAAATGCATTTTGGTGCTGCGGGTGAACTAATTATTGTTGGCATTGTTGTATTTCTGTAACCATTTGCGTGCAATGTTGTAGATGAAATTTCAGTGATAACAAATTCCCCTTGATGTGTGCAGTTAGGAGCATACTTATAGACGAAATACATCAATGTTTCTTCTACTGAGATTTCCATTGTAATGAAGAGTGCTAAGAGGAACTGCAAGAGCGATCCATCGAAGGGAGAGGGGAAACTGTGGGATCCAAATCTTTCTCTAGGAAGAAAAAATAAAATTTATATACAAACAAGGTGGGCATGCCCCATGCTCGTGTCATGTAACTCAAAATGTAAGAAAATAACTAAAATTGTATGCTGATGTAGATAACTACAGTGCCCGTCGGGGCAGTTTGATAATGACATATGCAAATTATGAATGGTGAACATACTCTCAAAAGAGGCAAGGACGCTTGGAAGAAGGGTCGATGACTCATAGTCATTATTGGCATAACAAATTCATAGGTATTCAGTTGGTATAAAACAACTGCAATAGTCGGGTAGTAAGACCCACCGTAACATGAGATTTTGCTAAGGTCGAATGTTATGGGGGTCAACAAAATAAAAGAGCAATGATGTTTATCTCTGTGCCATCCGAGACTCCTCATTGTAAAGGTAATGAGAGTCAAGATACTGTCTCTCGTCTGGAAACTGTGTTGATGTTGACAGAAAGGGAGATGTGACTCTGATAAGAAAATGGCTTTGTGAAATCTACTGGGATGAGATCAGGTACTGATGGGGAACATGAATGAAGTCAATATGCGATGAGACTCAAGACTTCCCTTGGTTGGGGTATGTTTGAAGGATGATTGGAAGAAATCGTAAAACTGTATCTAGTGTCAGGGGGACGACTAGATATGGGGTGAAATTGTGCCAGAGGCTTGAAAAAGTGGAAAAAAATAGAGATCAAGGGTACATGGACTTTGGGATAATCAAGGTTCATGAAAAATGTCGAAATGAGAAAAAGAGAGTGGATGCCCCAACCAAGGGTGACATGGGTTGCGTTGCTGGGAAAAGAAGGTCATCAAGGGTGACGAAAAAAAGCTAAGTAAATGTTGGAAACAAAGTATTTTTACAATTACCAAATAAATAAATAATAATGGGGGATGAGTGTACATATACAAAAACAGGTTCCCTAGTGCGAGGTGGCTTGCCCTGTAAGGGCACAAGTTTCCAAGAGAATTGGCAGAGGGTGGGAGCCCCATGGGTGGGTTTCTGTATGAAGTAAATGAATGGAAGGCAATCTGCAGATGGGAAAACTGATGATGTATGAGATGGAGGGATAATGATACTGAGGAGGTGCAACAAAATAGAACTGAGATGAGATAAACTGGGAGTCCATTGGGAAAGCTAGAAATGAAAAGAAGTGTGTGGCTTATTCTCATAATTTCATAAGACTATCAGGACTCACATCCCTAGGGGGTGAAAGTAGAATGAGTGTCAAATTTTTGAAGGGAACTATGAATGGGTGTTGGTTTGATATCTCTGTTAAGCCCTAATATTGGCTCATTACCCCTTAATTGGGGCATATTAGATTAGTAATGCTATTTTATTTATGTCGGATTTAGGCCATTAGTTGTAATTTAGATTAGTAATGCTATTTTAATTATGTCGGCTTTAGGCCATTATTTGTAATTATACCTCCTAGTCTCCTATATAT
>JZKD02S1662479.1:6079-22028 GCA_000966675.3 Picea glauca
TCTTACTTGTTTGTATTTTGCAGGAATAACAAAGGAATATGGCTAAGAGAAATGTAACACTCAACACTGTTACTCCACTGGTGTGTGCTGTTACTCCACTTAGTGTTGTTACTCCACTAGTGTTGTTACTCTACTAAATGTTGTTACTCCGTAACTGTTGTTACTCTGCAACTACCGTTACTTCAGCGATGCTGTTACTCTGCAACTGTTGTTACTCCATCGGTGCCATTACTCCGCAACTGTTGTTACTCTGTCGATGTTGTTACTCCGCAACTGCCATTACTTCATTGATGTTGTTACTTCGCAACTACCGTTACTCCACTGGTGACGTTAATCCACATCTTCTGTTACTCCATCGGTGTCGTTACTCCACAACTGTTGTTACTCCGCCGGTGCTGTTACTATGCAACTGTCGTTACTCCACCGATGATATTACTTCGCAACTTCTGTTACTCCACTGATGCCGTTACTCCATAACTGCCGCTACTCCACCGTCACCATTACTCCATCGTTGTTGTTACTCCTTGCTGCTGTTATGCCCTATTGTCATTACTCCATCAAACATTTTGTTGTTACTCCACCATAAGGTAGGTCCCCTGGTACACCTCTACCGACTTTTATGGATTTAATTAAAATATTCCAAAAAGACATAAAAACATGTCGTGGAAGACTGTAATTAAGTTGGGGGGGAACCGTCATAATAAACGACGATGTAGCATGAAAAAGCATTCATGACACACAATCCTCACCAAAGAGAATCCAATGATTTCGATACTTTGTAATCATAACTTTGATAATTTGGAATGCATATTCGTACATGCAGAGTCATAATCAGTCACCTCCCCAACACGCTGCATTAAATATCTAAAATATCCAACAGTACCACCATAATCTGTCATCATTTTCAAACGTACCAGTACTGTTTCATCTGTTGTCCCCAAAAGTGATCATGACGTTATTTCAGTTTCCAACGGTTTGGAGCCCTGTCATTTTCCCCTGCCAGCTAACTGCATTCGTCATGCTGACCTTGCCTCTACAAATATGGGTGGACGATCTGTGTGGCATGAGCCTGAAGATACAACAAGAATTCATAACAATCAGGAGGTATGGTAGGTCTTTGAGAACGTGGGCTGGAATGTTTACTTTGACAGGTTGAAAGGGTCGAGCGAAGAAATTGCGGTAGAATTTGCACTCAACTTGAGAGAAGAATGCTCTCGGGTCCACGGAATTGAAATCCCTGTGACAGAGGAAGCCATTGCAGAAGTCAGTGGAATCCCTCAAAACGAACAACGATGGTTTTCAAGAAGGACTGTCCTTTCGAAGTTTCCCGAAGCCTTTTTACAGGCGGGAGAAAGCATTGTGAAGAAGGGTCAAGGATACGACCGAAACTCGCTACTGCATCCATGGGAAGAAGTACCAGAGTTCATCATGAAATATATGACTTGCGAAGGGAGATACTCCACCATATTCAAATACCATCTCTGAATACTAACTCACCTATGATTTCCCCAAGCAGAGGCCTTCTCATTGAATGTGCCTTATTTCTTATTAAGAAGGCTTCACCTAATGGCACATTCAACTCAAGGGTCGTGATACTTATTGGCGATCATCACCCACCATGGGCTGGTTTAGCTGTTAGTAATAAATGCCATCAGACGAATCTTGATCCCATGGGAACTGTTTTGGGATTCCATAGAGGAAGAAGTAGTAGCTGCTGTGGCTGCTAGGGGAGATGAACCAGAAGCCATGGAGGGGGAAAATGCAAGAGAAGATGATTATGTTGACCAGGAGGAACTGGAAGAGATGGAGATGGAAGCTGAAGAATTTGAAGAAGAGGTTGCTCCCCAAGAGCAAGCCGAAACCATGGAACCAATGGAAGATGCGGAAGTTGACACAGAAAGGCCCACTAGTACNAACCCATTGCTTTTTTCAGCAGAGCATTGAGAGATGTTGAATTAAAGTATGACATCATGGATAAACAGGCCTATGCATTGATCAAATCTCTCAAGGCCTTCAGATTTTATGTGATGCATTCAAGAGTCATTGCATATGTCCCTTCAAATTATATAAAGGAAATTCTCATTTATCCTGATATAGATGGTAAAAGGAGCAAGTGGATTGCTGAAATCCTTGAATTTGATCTTGAGATTAATCCCACCAAATTGGTTAAAGGCCAAGGTTTAGCCAAGTTGCTAGCTGAATCTAATTACTCAACTTTGGGGGTGAATTTCATCAACACTTGCTCAGAAAATCAGCAGGTCGAATTGTCTGACAAAGGTTCTCAAGTTATCCCTCCATTGGAAGATTGAATCTGGTACAAGGACATTATATTTTTTCTACAAAAATTACAGCCTCCCGATGGTATGGAAAAGAACAAGGTGAGATCTTTAAAGCTCAAATCAATTAAATATTGTCTTATTGATCAAGTCTTGTATTGGAAAGATCCTTTAGGAGTGCTTTTGAGATGCTTAGACCCACAAGAATCCAAAAAGATTATGTTTGATTTTCATGACAGTTTATGTGGGCAACATCATTTTTGGAGAACCACATCATATAATATTCTCGGGGATAGGTACTTCTGGCCTAGTCTATTCGCCGATGTTTGTGCTAAGATCAGAGCCTGTGTCAAGTGTCATAAATTCTCTGGAAAGTAGTAGCTCAAGTCTTTTGCATTGAAGCCTGTGGTAGCTTCAGGGCCCTTTCAACATGGGGCCTAGATTTTATTGGGGGAATTTACCATGCTTCTAGTGGTCAACATAGGTGGATCTTGACTACCACGGATTACTTTACTAAGTGGATAGAAGTTATCCCTACAAGTAATGCTTCCCACAAAGTGATCATTGGTTTTCTTGAGGATATTATGGAAAGGTTTGGATGTCCTAACAGAATTGTCACTGATAATGTTGCAACTTTCAAGGTTGAACCATTGATCTAGTTCTGTGAATAGTTTGGAATCACATTGTTTCACTCTACTCCTTACTACCCTCAAGGGAATGGACTGGCAGAGTCCTATAACAAAAGTCTTATAAATATCATCAAGAGACTGTTAGAGGACAACAAGAAATCATGGGATTCAAAGCTCAATTTTGCTTTGTGGGCTAATAAAGTGACAACAAAGAGATCCCTTGGTATTTCTCCTTTCCAACTTGTGTATGGAGTTGAGGCCATCTTTCCTTCTCAGCTTGCCTTGCTTGTGGTAAAATTATTCCAATATTACCAAGGAGAGCCGGATGATATGATCAGAAGAATACAACAACTAGTAGAAGTGCAGTAGACTCGGAAGCATCTTTTAGATAAAACACATGACCATCAACAGAAGATCAAGTAGTCTTTCAACAAGAAGGTAAATAAAGAGGATTTCCAGTTAGGAGAATTGGTGCTCAAGTGAGATGCACCAAAGCAAGATAAAGGCAAGCACAGTAAATTTGAAGCCTTATGGATTGGTCCCTTCAAAACTTCTGAGGTATTCTCGAATAACACTTATAAGTTGCAGAATTTGGAGGATGATAAAGTTTTTGGCGGACCTGTTAATGGGAATTTTCTGAAAAAAGTACTTTGCTTGAGCCATGAGTGGCTTTCCATACCATTGTAAATATCATTTTTCTTTTATTTTTGTTTTAATAACTGACCCCATAGCCCTAGGATAAGGCACTAAAACTACATGTTTTTGGCAGCTCATAGGGAGCATGCCATCTCCTGTGAAGCCAATGTTATCACACTAAGTTGCCTTGGGTCTTTAGCCCTTAGTTTTATTTTTCTAAGCCTTTAGATTATTGGATTTTGGTTTGTTTCTTAAAAGTGTGTTTTACTTAGGTGACTTTAATAAATAAAAAAAATCCTCACATAAACTTTTGGCCTAGGTTCATTTTCATGACTTGTGTTTTGCCCCCCCTCATGATTTGACACTAAGTTTGACTCACTCCATGACCAGCTTGACTTGGCATGTCACCCTCCTCACTTATTCCTTCATAGCCTTGCCATGTTGTGCCTTTGTCCTATGCTTACTGGTCAAATCATTTTTTGAAAGGGAGCGCTACCAACTCACTAGGAATTTCTGTAGCGCACTCCTTGTCCTTCATCTCTTAACATGATTTGTTATTATTGCGATGATTTCATCTCTTCCTTGTTTTCAACACCATGGTTAGTTAAAATATGCCTTCGAGGTTTCATTNCTTGTCACACATTACTTATCCAATGTGGACCTTTTCCATCTTCTAGGGCCTCTTCTCCACTAGAATGACACTAGGGTCTCATCACCACTTAGTGTACTAAGGGCCTCATTACCACATGGAATATCTCATCAAGGAACAATGGTATCCAAGGGTTGTTGGGCACCAACCTAGATGAATGCTCTCCCAAACTATTAGGGTTGTTGGGAACCAACCCAGGTGAACATTATCCCAACCATATGACCATCAGGTTTCCAAGGGTTGTTGGGCACCAACCCAAATGGATATTCCCAACCCCTAGGGGTTGTTGACCAGTGGAATATCCTCCCAACTGCTTGGAAACCTCAACCACTTAAGATTTTCCTCAAGGGTAGGTCACACATGGCTCATCCCATGTGAACACATCAACACATGGCTCATCCCATGTGAACACATCAACACATGGATCATCCCATGTGGACCTCTAGAGGCTCATCCCTCTAGAAACACTAGGGTTTATCCCATAGTGTGATGTCATGGGTCTACTCCCCATGACGTGTCCTCTAGTGCTCAACCACTAGGGATAACACTCTCACAGATCAACTCGACTAAGTCCATAGGAGTACGAATTGGAGATCCATCTCAATTCAATTCAACTCGGTCCAGAGGAGAACAACAGGAGACCAAATACAAGTCAACTCAACTCAGTCCAAAGAAGTATGACTCATCTCATAGATCAACTCAACTAAGTCCATGGGAGTACGATCTCACCTATCACATAGGTGTCCTCACAGATCAACTCAACTCAGTCTATATGAGTAAAATTTGGAGAATGTATCAGGAAGCTGTAATCATCAACCCTCCCTCTCAATGAGGGAGGCATCATGCCAAGTCTCTTACATAAGTACTCAAACTTTTCCCTAGCAAGAAGATTTGTGAGATCATCGACAATCTGGTCATCTGTAGGAAATTACTGCACCTGTACTGTCTCCCTTTGCATCATGTCTCGAACATAATGATATCACTGACCAATCAATTCTGCAAAGAGATTTTGAAGCCACACTGCTTCAAAAACTGCCATCCACAACACTATATATTTTTGTGGTATTCAAGGCACAGAAGTCCATTTCCTGCTACGTCAAGAAGTCATGAAAGATCCCAAGGTAAAGAAACACTTGGAGGTGTTCTACAATGCTCCTCGCCTCATCAGAGTCAACATATTCCTGCAATATTGTGTCAATATTAGAGACATATCTCAGGACATATCCATCAGTCATCTTATACCAAGATCGAGGTGCCTGGATAAGTCCATATAGGGCCTTCTTTGATCTGCACACATGAGACTCCTTCTCATGTATCACAAAACCAACTGACTTCTCGATGTATACTTCTTTCTCAATATCTTCATTGAGAAAGGTTGTCTTCTCATCCATCTGATGTAATATCCATCCCATGGAAACTACAAGGGAAATGATCATCTGAATGGAAATATATCAAGTGACGAGGGAAAATGTCTCCTCATAATCTATTCCCTCCACCTGAGAGAATCCTTTGGCAACAAATATCATTTTGTTATTTTCAATGCTCCCATCAGTTGCACATTTGATATTTATCTTGGAAGTCACCACAAACTTCCCTTATGATCTTAAAAAAATATCCCACACATCATTCTTCGCCATGGACTAATACTCCTCCATCATGGCTTCTTTCCATATCTGCTGACTAGATGCTTCCTCATAACAAGAAGGCTCAAGAATCAATGATGTGGCTCATAGCTGCAACATAGCCTAAATGTCTCTATGGTATCTGGCTATTTTGGAAAGTACCATAGGAGCTACATGTCCTTCTTCCTCCTTCAAAGTCTGATGAGCCCATGCAAGCCTCTTCCTACCTACTGTAATATCTCTAGGAATATCAACTGGATCATCTCAATGGACAGGCTCGACCAACTACCTCTGAATTGTTGAAGGAGTGAGGGGGAGAAGTCATCATCTCCTCTTGCCTCCCACTGTGAATCTCCATGTGAGATCCTCTATGTCTCTTGAAGGCTATCCCCTCTTCAGAGGAAACAACTGTCACTCATGGGTCCACACAAATCTGAATGCATCAAGTCCAAGATACCCTTGGATCTATTGTCACTACTTGGAAAGGACCCCACAACCTCTATGAATTCCATCATGCCCCACATGAAGATCTGGAAGACTTGTCACCATCTTCTATGCCATAACTCTCTCAATTAATAGAATCANTCATCAACCCTCCCTCTCAATGAGGGAGGCATCATGCCAAGTCTCTTACATAAGTACTCAAACTTTTCCCTAGCAAGAAGATTTGTGAGATCATCGACAATCTGGTCATCTGTAGGAAATTACTGCACCTGTACTGTCTCCCTTTGCATCATGTCTCGAACATAATGATATCACTGACCAATCAATTCTGCAAAGAGATTTTGAAGCCACACTGCTTCAAAAACTGCCATCCACAACACTATATATTTTTGTGGTATTCAAGGCACAGAAGTCCATTTCCTGCTACGTCAAGAAGTCATGAAAGATCCCAAGGTAAAGAAACACTTGGAGGTGTTCTACAATGCTCCTCGCCTCATCAGAGTCAACATATTCCTGCAATATTGTGTCAATATTAGAGACATATCTCAGGACATATCCATCAGTCATCTTATACCAAGATCGAGGTGCCTGGATAAGTCCATATAGGGCCTTCTTTGATCTGCACACATGAGACTCCTTCTCATGTATCACAAAACCAACTGACTTCTCGATGTATACTTCTTTCTCAATATCTTCATTGAGAAAGGTTGTCTTCTCATCCATCTGATGTAATATCCATCCCATGGAAACTACAAGGGAAATGATCATCTGAATGGAAATATATCAAGTGACGAGGGAAAATGTCTCCTCATAATCTATTCCCTCCACCTGAGAGAATCCTTTGGCAACAAATATCATTTTGTTATTTTCAATGCTCCCATCAGTTGCACATTTGATATTTATCTTGGAAGTCACCACAAACTTCCCTTATGATCTTAAAAAAATATCCCACACATCATTCTTCGCCATGGACTAATACTCCTCCATCATGGCTTCTTTCCATATCTGCTGACTAGATGCTTCCTCATAACAAGAAGGCTCAAGAATCAATGATGTGGCTCATAGCTGCAACATAGCCTAAATGTCTCTATGTTATCTGGCTATTTTGGAAAGTACCATAGGAGCTACATGTCCTTCTGCCTCCTTCAAAGTCTGATGAGCCCATGCAAGCCTCTTCCTACCTACTGTAATATCTCTAGGAATATCAACTGGATCATCTCAATCGACAGGCTCGACCAACTACCTCTGAATTGTTGAAGGAGTGAGGGGGAGAAGTCATCATCTCCTCTTGCCTCCCACTGTGAATCTCCATGTGAGATCCTCTATGTCTCTTGAAGTCTATCCCCTCTTCAGAGGAAACAACCGTCACTCATGGGTCCACACAAATCTGAATGAATCAAGTCCAAGATACCCTTGGATCTATTGTCACTACTTGGAAAGGACCCCACAACCTCTATGAATGCCATCATGCTCCACATGAAGATCTGGAAGACTTGTCACCATCTTCTATGCCATAACTCTCTCAATTAATAGAATCATGTGACAAGATTCACATTGGTAAAGTTGTCAGTCCATATAAACTCCTTGTCTGGTCAGACTGCTTCATGTCTCAAGCTAGAGACCATCTAATATTTTTCCTTTTGCAAGTTTCTCTATGGCTCCCTCTTAGGGCTATCACTAGTGACTTGTCTTCATTGTAACCTGTCTGGAACAAGAAAACAAAAGAAAAGAAACAACATCTCCATGGAAACCTCCATGGAAGATAACCTACCATAAACAAGAAAAGAAAAGAAAAGAAACAACATCTCAATGTCAACCTCCATGGAAGATAACTTGCCAGGAACAAGAAAATAAAACAAAAGAAACATCATCTCCATCGCAACCTCCATGCAAGATAACCTGCCAGGAACAAGAAAACAAAGGAAAAGAAACATCATCTCCATGGAAACMTCCATGGAAGATAACTTACTAGGAACAAGTAACGAGACAAGAATATTTCCTAGAGGGGAGAATAATGAGTACATCTCTAGAATCAAAGCAATTTAAGGATTGTTGTCACAKCTACAACACTTACTTGTAATGTAGAAAACTTAGAAATGTAGGTTAGAGGCATTATAATTAAAAAAATCAAACCTAGAGTCTTCACTTCTAGTGTGTTGTTCCCTCTGGATCCATGATTGCAACAAAGGTTCCATCCTCCTCAAATTCACCACTCAACAGACCTGTGACTCCTCCTAGTACAAGCTTAGGACATCATCAAATTCATCCTTGTCCTACTATAAAAATCTGTCTTGGGACAGGTCTGAACTTGGCCTTAGACCAGGCCTAAACTTAGCACCAATCACTTCATAATTAGGCCTAAATTTGGCCTTGAATACCTCTCCAAACTCTGCTTTAGGAAGCCTCTGAACTTGCTTGAATATGCTTCATAATATAGTATTTGGAATTCACCAAATTCTGCAATATTATCTCAGAAATTTGGTCTGTAACTTTCTCCTCTGTAGTTGGGGTCATAGATAGGTATGTGGTTAGGGATGGTTAGTCTCTCGGTGCCTGTGGCTAGCCTCCTACATGGATTCTTATAGTGGCAACCCTAGAAGGGATTCTTCAACCCTGCGATCAACTTTTAGAACCCTAAACAAGGGCTCGACCAAGTCAATAGGCTTGCAGCCAACCTTTAATTTTATCACAAGGTTGCTAAAAGGAGGCTCGACCCCTTCTCTTGTACTTGCAATAGCTCTTAATTGTTTGTGCAGATGGTATTCTTTAGGACCTACTATGATACCATGTTGAAATTTTATTGCTAGACTAATTGCAGTAAATAATTAGGACCTCAAGAAGAATAACCAAGAACAGATAACACAAAAAATGGGTCTGCTCGTTTAAACATAGGTTTATCTTTCATTACCACCCAACCATAAGCATCCTCAAGTACCACCCCTGAGCAGAACAGGAGACATGCTACAAAAAGATATCCAAGAGAAATTCACCCAAATACAGAGATAGATGTTATAGAAATGCCTCCGATTAGGCTGAATTATGTTGCCTTAGACTAGTATTCATGTGGCTGCCTCATATGTCTTAGGAGGGAGAGTTGTTTTGTTTCAAATGAGAATGACTCACACATTTTTATATTAGTTCATTACAACAAAGGGATACGCCTTTTCACTTTCACAATAGAGCCGACTTGTGCAACTTGCATATTAAATTGTCTTTACATAATAGGGCCAACTTGTATAAGGTACATATAAATTAATTTCATAATAGGGTCGACTTATGCCCTTGTCTCTCATTGCTAGAGAGGGATTTTCTCTTCTCAGGATATCAATCTGTAGGAGGTATCTTGGAGGTGAATACCTCCCATAGCTACCAAAAACATCAACAAAAATCACGAGTACACAAATTTTTCTTGCATTTACAAGCCTTTTCATTTGTCACATAGAAACAAGAGACAAGTTAGTCCTGACACAATGACTCTTACGATATACTCAATCCCATCCTTTGTAAAATGATATTTTTTCTCCTCTTTGTAGAAGATAGATTTATTGTCATACAAATAAGGACTTCCCAAAACAATTCCACAAATATTACGTCGTATGACATATAATTCTACCTCATCTATGAACTTAGAAGTGATTGCAAATTTGAGCTTACAATGTTTAGATACCTACAACTTAGCATCTTCAAATACCCATCCTAAATGATATGGTTTTGGATGAGGCTTAGTTTCCAATTCTAATTATCTTAACAATTTCTCTGGAAATGAGATTAGCTTGTGAACCACTATCAAAGAGTGTAAGATGACTCTAATATGGATTGGCTCACTTATTTTCCTTTCATCATGCATAGTTTCAGATTTTAAAGAATGAGTATTAGAACTAGAACTAGCAGAAGAAGATGTACCTTGTATTCCATGGCCATGATCTTGGTTTCATCATCTGAATCTGATCCAAGATCCTGTTGGTTGTAGTAGTCATCTTCTTATTATCCTTCTTATTTCTGAACCTCTTTGGTCTTATTTCTAGTTGAAGTTTCCAACACCATGAAGCACTTCACCAGGGCTTCATAGTTAAATAGTAAATCTTGTAATCTAAGTAAATTTTATTTTAATGAAAGGTCTCTGATCAATATAAGAAATAAGTTTATGTTGTATTTCTATTTGTATGAAATCTAATTTCTGTTTACATGACAATAAATCTATTTTTTGTTTACATGACAATAATTTCTAGCGAATTAATCATTTAAATCTGAAATTGCACATTTTTCAGTTCAAAGTACTCTCATAACATAATTTCAATATATATCATAACTTTGATTTAGAGAAAAACAGTAAATTAGTAAAATACCTCTTGAAAGAGTTTGTCCCTTGAGTTGTTTCATGTTTTCTATTGCCAACTGCTTGAAATTGCCTGAAAACTGAATGTTTTTCCTCCCAACCAACTAGGAATAGCCTCTTTGGCTCCCTAGCACTAGGAAATCCTTACGGTTTCCTAGCCCCTATGCCCAAAATTCCTAGCAACAAATTCCAACCTCATATATGCCCAAAATTCCNATTAATTAATCAATGTAATTAAATTAATTAAATTAATCAACTTAATAGATTTAATCAACTTTATTATATTAATGAATTTAATTACATTAATCAATTTTGTTAATTTAATCCATTTTGGGGCATTACATACACCCACCCTTCAAGAAACTTCGTTTTGAATTTATGGTCATTCACAATATATGGATAATAATAACATGATTTATACATCTAGATCAAATGAAGAAACACCAATAATTTGATACATTCATAAATATGAGTATACACGCACAATGCATTTATGTGTAGCTGGTGCATACATAGCTCGTGTGTGTACTAATGACAATAATCAACAAATCTAATTCAATTCATGTATGCTTCCAATCCCATCAACCATGCAATTAACTTCATAATGAATAAATCAACCATTTCCAATATTTATTTATTTTTGTAAATAAAAGAGAGAAAAATATATTACCTTAAGAGCTTCAAAAAAATACATTGTTCTTTGCTTGCCACCTATTTCGCCACATCAGGGAAACCAGAATAGGTGGCTTGCAGAAACATTTGGAAATCATAACGGTATTTTTAGAGTTCAACGTGACAGTTGTCATATTACTTAGATGAGATGTGTCTAGTGTCATGCACCAAAGAACATGGCCACCATGGTTGTAGCCATAGATCATAAAATTTAACAAAACTGAAAAAAGCTGAAGCCGATTCTTGATATGCAACCAGAGAGAGAAGCTATCAATTTGGCAAACCTGGGTGTCCATCAGTGTCATAGGTAAAGACAAACCTTTTTCCGCAGGTCGAAAAACGATTTTTCTCTGGAACATCTGACAAGGCATCAAACATGAGGTCCATGCATCGACTGAGAGTGCGTTGATTCTGAGTTTGATCCTCCGGACTTCACCGCATATCAAATATTAGTTGCATGTGGTCACCCGAAAAGCGATGAGGATTGGGAATAAGATGCTCAATTTTCGCATCCGCATTTGCGAGACGAGTTGTATCCATATCGAAATATGTCGGTGGAGTTTCTTCCATGTCCATCCCAAGGCTAGAGTTCCTAGATATCCACTCTGCCAACCAGCTAGGGGCATTTTCTTCCTCCACCAAGCAACTTCCTTGCTCCACAATCTGGGCGTGGGGCCTGGTAATGATGCTAGGCTCAAGTGGGGATTCCAAAGGCTGCAACTCTAGAGGAGGAATTTCTTCCTCCATCGGGCAACTTCCTATATCATGCATATTTTCAGAAAGGGGTGGAGGCAAGTTTTGGGTGTGAGGGGAGGGAGGGGGAGTCTCAGTTTAATTTTGGCCTCTTGAGGGGAGCTGATCAGAGGGGAAGGCTACGAAGGGTCAGGGAAGTTGTGCCTCATGATGAAATTGTAATACAATGGCCCTCTTTTGGGTTTTCCACGCTCTCTAGGCATGGTTGAAGGATTGCAACGAATTTGGGGCAATGGAGGTGAAAACCAGGCTAGAGGAGTCACGCTGGTGAAAAGGAGGCTGAGAGAGGTGACCAACAAAGGTAAGGAGGTGACAGGAGAAACTCCATAGTAGGAATACATGGGAGACAGAGAGAACTAGAGAGCCAACTGAATATGGTAAATGACAAAGTGCCCAAGGGATCTTACCTTCATAGAGGCCAGTTGAATGCTAGTGGGGGGCGCCATGAAAGTCGAAGTGATATTATCTCAAGGATAAGTACTCGCTTCAATACTCCAGAGTTGGTTCACATGCAGATCCATTGACTTCCCATATGTAGAGCATCACACTACCATAACTGTAGTGTTAAGGCCTGTCATTCAAATGGTATGGGGGTATGGGCAATGGTTGGGGGTAATAAATCTCCTAGCTACATGTGCACCAACATTCTTTCTCTGACTAGATGTCACCCCATCTAGGGAAACCATTTACAATATTAGTAGAATCCATCAATTACAATAGTTTAACACAAACACAATGTTTTACCTAGATAATTGTAATTCAGATAATCATTTTCTATTAAAGAACAAAAAATAAGTCATGCACTTCTGCTATAAGATTAAAACCCCACACACACTCAACTACTTCTAACACCCTACCTCCCTAACCTACTTCCATCTTCCCATCCCTATCCTTCCTTTGTTGAAATATCTTGGAGTGTCAACTATATTGACCTAACTCCAGATAGAACCCATAAGCGGAAGTGTCAACTACCTTGACCAAGATTCCTCAACAAGAAAATGGTAGTCACCATCACACATCTAGAGGAGTGTTGTAGATTTTAACCTTGTACAATATTTACTGCAAACATAATTTAAGTAAAAGAACAGAAAAGACACAATGGAAAATACAAACATTACACAAAGATTCCCCCCCTGGAAACCTAAATCAGAAAAACCAACATATTCTATATTCATTCATAATGTTACATTGTTTACAATACAATATACATATAGGAGCCAGGGGCATCCAAAACCATAACCCAATGACCTGGATTAGTCAACAACCCTAACTCCTTAACTGGAAATAGAAAACCATCGGCAAAAACCATGTGTTAAAAACCCACCCAAAAATGAGACATGTTTCCCGAGTCAAAAAAAAATTATTGGGGGCGCTACCCCCAAACCCCTGCGCTCTCGGTGCAATGCAGGCCCTACTACTCATGCATAGAATATAACACATACCCAACAAGCGTGACCTAACACCATCCTCCCATGACTCCAGGTTTCAAAGGATACACAGAGGGAAATGCCTCCACCCCTTCGAGTCAACACCCTACATGGGCCAAATAGTGGCACTGTGTTGCTAAGAATTTTTTCATCGTATATTCAGTTTCAGGCAATCATGCTCCCTGAAAAACCTGGACTTTCCCACATATCATATCAATACAGTGGAACCAACATAATTTAACATACAAATGATTCATATCATATTGTTTCTCTATCAATGTCCACAACATCAACCATTTATTTTCATCCTTCTTTGGCTATTACATATCCCATTAAATATGCAGGTTAGTTTATAATACAAACTCCTACATATCCATACATTATTAACGTGTAATTGCATTTAACCATATCATTAAATGGGTATCCACGTACCAATATATTTTAATTCAAATTTTCATGCTAGAAATAGGTTGCATAACATCCATCATTAATCTCATAATGATAAAAAATCATAGTATTTACATACACATAGGTCCACATGTCGAAATTTAAAGTGTCAAAGTGAACAATGTTGCATAGATAATAATCAAATGAAGATATGACTAGGCCATAAGTAATTCTAGTTGCCTAAGACAAAACGAGGCATTACATACACCCACCCTTCAAGAAACATAGTCCCAAAGTTGTGGTAAAAAAAGTGAGGGATGATCTCATTGTAAAATATGCTTTGAGTCATTTGTGTAGACTCTGAAGTCTTTATCCATATCAAGCATGTTATTGCACAATATGTACTTTCCCAAAGCCCAAGGCAAGTGGATGCAAGATTGGTGTAATAGGGGGTGACCTATCATTGTCACCTTAATAGGAAACCCCTTTATATTTAGGAGTATATCAAGATTACCCTAGGGGAGACATCCCCGGTGACCTAAAGGGATGATAACTAAGGCAATGATGCAAGAAAATCCCCCTCTCACTGGTCACTCAATTCAAAAGGTTCTTATAGCCTTTAAGGGATGAAATAAATGGTAAAATGGAGTGTACCTTCCCAGAACAAGACAACAAGAAAATATAGTAGCTTGCAAGTACAAAAATATGATGTTAGTGCTTATTAAGACCATGAACCTTCAAAAAATGGGCTAGCTGATATAAATTTGCAGCAATGTAACAGTTTATAACAACAATGAGTATTTTATAACAGCCACAAGAATTATGCCTTGAAATTGCTTGAAAAAGACAAGAAAACGTAACTTTGACTAGGCAAATTGATAATAAATTGTCATAAGCAAATTTGGCAATGTTTAGCTAGCACTTAATATCACTTTTGTAGAGAATTTGCTGCATTTAGATGGTTGTGGAAATATTTTGTAACAACAACAAATTCTAGTGCTCAAAATTGCAAGAAAACACCATGCAAACTCAACATTTATCTAGTAGATTGATTGGTAATTGTCACAAGTGATTTCTAGATGAGCTAAGTGTGAGTTATGTAGGTGAATGTGACAATTTAGCATGAATCAATATGGTTGTAGCAATGATTTGCAACATCAACAAATTATCTAAGGAGTTAGTCTAGTTTAGGGTTAGCAAAGTTTAGTAAAAGCTTCAAGAAGAAAGGTTTAAGTGTTTGTTTGATCAATTATTCACTTTAATGGTAGACTAGTTCCTTTTAGGGTTTATGGAGTCAACAATAGAAGCGAAAAAACTTGGAGAAAATTAGCAATGATAATACTTTGTCAAAGGATAAGGGATGGATGGGGGAGGTGTTGGCTACCCAAGGCCTGAAGCATCCAAATCCTAGAGGGAAACTTGCTAAAGAGTGAGAAATCTTAGGCCCTAGCGAGTTTTCCTTCCTTTGACTATTGAAATAATGTATGAAATAGGAAAGTAGAGTAGAAATACTAGAGAGCTAGGACTTTAGGGCTCTAGTAGCTACTTCATAAATAAGGTGCACTTGAGAAATTTAAACAAGTAGAAGACTATAGAAAGAAAGAAGTAACTTATGTTTCTCTCCTAGGGTTTAACCAACCAATTTCATAATCTTTAATATGAAACAAGTAAAATTTACCACAAGCATTCATTAGCATAAACAAATTTCAGATTTTCTACTTACTTCACCAAGAATAATAAAGCCATAGCCTAGTTTAAGATCTTCCACCATGAAAAAGAGCCAAAATACACCAAGATAAGCCTCTCCAAGAACTTGCACACTAGTTATTTCAGCCAATAGCCCTTAAAGAGGGCACAAATTTCAGTCCACACTAAGTGTGTGATGAGTGAAGATGAAAAATGAGAGTACTTTCTCTCTATTTATACAGTATCATTGACCTTTAATTAATTTTAGGTCATAAAAAGGCCGACCTGGCCGAATTACATCAAAAATCCATTTTTTACATAAATGAAAGTAATTAACCCTTGAAATCATTTCCAAGGGTGACATCATGCCCTTCTAGGGTGACGTTGAGCTCCTAGGGTGGAACGTTGTGTTGGATTACTGAGAGGGGGGGG
>JZKD02S1662479.1:42127-63106 GCA_000966675.3 Picea glauca
GAATTAAAATAAAATTGTTAAAAACTTCCAAATCATACAACATTTAAACTCATATAAACATTTTTAGATTTAAAGTCATCCAAACATTTTTAGATTTAGTCAAACTCACTTAAACTTACACTTCTATGTTTTGTCAAATTCAACTTACACCTCATGTTTTCTAATAATTTTTGTAGTTATTAATTTAAATTTTAATTATTGAAATTGCAAAATCTAAATATAATAAAAATTTATGATCTCATAAATCCATTTTTTATTAAAAAAACAAATTCAATAACAAAAAAAATTAAGATTCTAACAATATTTGAATTAAAATAAAATTGTTAAAAACTTCCAAATCATACAACATTTAAACTCATATAAACATTTTTAGATTTAAAATCATCCAAACATTTTTAGATTTAGTCAAACTCACTTAAACTTACACTTCTATGTTTTGTCAAATTCAACTTACACCTCATGTACGCCAAAATTGATCCCATTTGATGATTATAATAATGGATTTTTTTTTCTGAAAGTAGCGATAAAGTTGGTAAGGTTCGAGACAAGAAAAATTTATCCCTTCTATGTTGCGCTGTGCTTCTTCCTTGTCCAATCTCCGAATATGGTTTGGTTGGTAGCTCGATTTAATTGCAATGAATTCAAGTCTCTTTGGCAACGACGAATGGTAATTAAGCTCGATTTAATTGTTACGTCAATTCTCTCGTGCTATAGAATGCTGGCAGTGTCTGGGGGATAGTGCCACAACACGAAGGGGGGTTGTCGGAAAGCTACCTACCGGACCTATCGAAGTAAGGACACTCAAGAGGGAAGATTGCTCCCGAGTTAACCTACTCCCTCTACTTATAGTAAACAAAACCCTATCTTATAAATTTCTATCTTAATTATAAAATACACCTTACTTTTTTAATTGATTTTGCTCACTTTCTTTATATCCCTTTCCCCAAATGTATTGATCATGTTGCTTGCTTAATCTTCCTCTCTCTTTCTTTATATTCCTCTCCCCATATATAATGATTATGTTGCTTACTTAGCCTTCCTCTCTTTATGTGACATGTTTAATTAACAACAAAAGTAATAGCCCATCCTATGGCATCTTAGAGTAACGTGTAAACTATAAGATCCCCTTTCCTCTCAACAAGGTTAGTGCAAGATACCAGATATAATAAATATGCAGAACATAAATAAAATGTTAGAAATGGCAGAATAACAATAATATAACCAGCTGCATAATCTCCACAATAACACATAAATGATATAAGAACAACAACAGAAATAACACTTTGATTTAGAAAGCAATGTTCACGAGCCTCTTCGAGGGGACAACCTCCAGTCGAGCAACGCTCTGTTACAATAATCTCCAAGCTAGGGTTTTCATACCCTCGACCCTTATTTATACTAAATATGTCTATCAAGAAAAACATCTAGGGGAAGATCCCTCTAGAAGCAAAAGCTTCTATTAGATCTTCTTACATCCGCTTTATTCTATTTTATTGAAATGCCTTATTAATATTGACCTTTATTACATCCGAATATATTGATCCTACCCTCTCAACAAGATTAGACCAACGTGTAAATTAGAAGATTAAAGCAATGTAGAAGCATAAGGACCGCCTCAGTTTTAGCAATGGAGAAACTTGTATCCTTTCACTTTTATAGATTGAATTCAACTCTCTTGACGCGTATGATATCGGCAAACACAAAACTAGAAAATAATTTGAATACATGCGATTGAACGATTCTAGTATCGTTTTGCTATCCAAACCTTAAAAACCCTAAGAGCCATTCCAACCGAAGCCCTGAAAACCCTTGTGTTCGAAACCTGAAAAACCATTGCAATCGAAACTAAAAAACCGTTGCTATCGAAACCCCAGCATGCCTTTTCCGTCTGCAACCCTAAAAACGTGGAACCCTTTTTCCATGTTTCCTAAAAAAGCAATAAGGACAAGGTACTGTCAATATTCTTCTTCCAACATCCTAATAAGTAGCGGAGTGGAAAACCAATACAGCCACTGGGGGGAGGAGAGGAGAGTGAAACTCACATCCAGCACCTTCAACAGCGCATTAGGGTTTTTCACAGGGAGGCGAGTGTGGTTATGGATGGAAAAAGTTGGCCTTGGAGAGCCCTTCACGGGCTGCCCTGCCACCAGCTGGAGCAATGCCCACAAAACCCTAGCCCTCGCCAGCTATCAAACACTAACCGGGAACGAAGTAACTCGAACCGGCTTCAGACTCCACAGCAAACATGAATGGCTTGCTGCTTCCCCTGACGGCATAATTGATCATGGCCCCTGTGGTCACAAGAAAGAGGTAGGAATGGTGAATATCAAGTGCCCTTATTTAAATGGGAAAGCTGAGGATTCTATACCCTGGCATACGCTACCAGCCTGTCATATGCCTCAAGCCCAGGGTCTCATGGAGATTTTGGATAGAAGTTGGATGGATTTCTATGTCTGGACGCCGAAGGGCAGCAGCCTGTTCAGGGTGCAGAGGGATGAGGACTATTGGGAGCTTATAATGCCGGCATTGAGCGACTTTTGGTGGAAACACGTTCAGCCTGCTAAGATACTTCGTGCCACTGGCGAACGTAAAGATGTATCGAAGCTGAAGCCGGTTGCGAGGCATAAACTGTTTGAGGTCATAAGGAGAAAGAGTGAAGCCCTCGTTCGAGATTCCAGATTGCTTGTCAAGGAATTCTATGGGGACCAAGATAAGATCTTACAGCCTTTGTCTTGAATACAGAATAGGGCTTGCTTTTATATAATTCTGATCAATTTCCTGCCTACTCCTGTACTTTGTATATAGTAAATTCCAAATCACCTGGCTTGTGTTTATGTTAGATATTGGCAAAACGAAATTCTGAAGAAATTAGCCAGTGCAAAAGAAGATGATAAAGCTCGCCATTAAATTCAGCAAAGAGTGTTGAGTGAGTTTTGTTTATAACCATAGTTATCATTTTCCGAAAGCTCGGCAAGTTCAGGAGGCGGTAAGTTCAGCAAAGCTCAGGATTTAAAAAAAAGGTTCGAAAGGTTCAGACGAAAGCTTGAAATTATGGAATTTGTAAAGTTATACATTCTACTGAGAACATAAAATATTGAACGCATACCCATAACAATACAAAATTAGTTATTCATCCAATGCATTAAGAGAATTTGTGACATAGTACTACCATCTATTGTTTAGAGCCTAGGCTCAAATGAAAATTTAAACAACCGCAACTTCAAAATCTGCTTCAAAAGCGAAACTAGTGCCAGAGTTTTCATCTGATGCATCATTAATAGTCTCATGAAGATCGTCAGTACATTTACCTATATTTATATATTCATCATGTTCAAAGCATGGTTTCTCAAATGTGAGAATTATCGTTTTGAGTTTCAAGAGAGCCTACAAGCAATCGTAAATTACCGTGGACAGACAAAATCCGACAGCTTTTTAGCCCCTAGTCGGTTCGTCTTGTTAGTTTGAATCAAATCGTGTGTACTGTGATTTCTTTCACATGCAGAAGCACTTGAACATTGGCTAAAGATGAGCAAGGCAAGCCTCCGCAACTCAGGAATAGAAGGCCTCGCTTATATTCTTCTCTTCACATGTTGAGGGAGATGCAGGGCCAAAGAATTCATTTAAAAAAAGTTTTCTGAAGTTTTTTAGGCTTTTATTTTCTAGTATCTTTTGACAGAGGGCAGAGAGGTTCAGTAGAGACTGGTTCGGTCCAAAGAAAGGTTCAGAGTCCAGCCAAACCTGAGATAGGTTTGGACCTGAACCTGGTAACGATGTTTATAACATCATATTTTCAAACTAAAAACAATACAAATATGTTAAGGCTGAAAACATGTTAAAACATCAGATATTGTTAAAAACATCTCCATAATTGATTCATATATGTTCAAAAACTGTCATTTTGATTTCACGGCTATTAAATTAAATTCGTTGAATTGAGTGAATCTCACTTGTGCTTGAGATTTGGTGAATTTCAATATTTTTGTAAAAAATTGCCGAATGGAGTGACTAAATATACATTTTCATCATAATCAAGGAAACATGTTCAGTTTCCATGTCTTAAGTGCCCACTTCCTTTTCTAATACATTTTTAGAGTACTAAGCATACCCATGCATTTGCAATCTCTTAAATTCATGTTATTTGACACCGAGTTGTCTTCGAGTGCCCACTTCTTTTCTGATGCATTTTTAGAGTACTAAGCATACCCATTCTCTTGCAATCTCTTAAACTTATGTTATTTGACAGAGTTGTGAAGTAAACATTTATTTATCACTAGCTGATAGGCACTGCGCAGACACAGGAATCTGACTGTGGCTTAATATGGACAATCATTACCTTCCTCCAAACATGAGATCCAGATTCCAAACTAAAGCCAGCCTGGTTATAATATCTACTACAATAGAATAGCGGTAACTAGCAAGGACGGATCTTGTGAGACCTGCATCTGGTAAATTCTCCACTTTGCTGTTAGACCACAAGTTCATGTCCCATCATTTGACACACAATTAAAATCCCTTTTCATATAGAGATGCACAGACACAATCATCTAACTGTGGCGTAGCATGGATAAGCATTACCACAATCGAAGCATGAGATCCTAACCAAAGCCATCCCGGTTAACAGCTACTGCAAGAGAATTGCTGTAGCTAGCAAGGATGGATCTTGTGAGACCTGCATCTGGAAAATTCTTCACTTTGCCATTAGACCATAAGCTCATCTCCCATAATTTGACACCGAGTTAAATCCTTTTTCATATAAGATGCATTGCACGTGAAGTCATTCTCATTTTATTTTATAGTCACAAGTTCAATTAATAAGTAAACTGTTTTTATTTTTACATGCACAATAAAAACAGTGGACTGTTTGTCACATTGGATGTGACAAACAGCCAATTGAGGGACTTTATAGCATTTCTAATACTACGATTGACAAAGAGATGTGCAGAAAATGCAACTATTTCCTGTTTGTCTGTGCATTTAACTGTCAGGGAAAGTTTTGCTTCTGGTCCCTTAAATATTGCACGCAGCTGCAAATAATGTCTAGATTGTAAAGGTTCTGATTAGGAGCCTCTGTGATTCATTCCCTTGTTCCTAAATTTGAGTTTTATTTAGACACAAAAATAGTGTTATTTTTGTAATAGTCTTATTGTGGGTATCAATAAATCATTTACATTTATTTGTCACAAATGTTGACTCTACTTGTTCCCTAATGCACCTAGATAGCATGGCAGGAAAACCCTCACTCCAGTATCATGCAGAAAACTTGAAAACAATATAATCAATGGTGGAGTTAAATCATGCGCCGAGGTAGCTATACACTTACCCCTGACAAGATTTTGGATGAGCCCTGTGAACATGCATGATGCAATTGGCACCACAGAGATCCCAGTGGATGAGGTTATCATCGACCACCTAAGTGAAATGTTATCAATGTTTTTGGAGGTGGTCATTTCTCATGCACGTACCTTCAAGATACATTGAATTTTCTACCATTAGTGGTGTGCCTCAATACTAGGAAAGGTTAGAAATCCCTCTTGGGTCCAATTGCATGGGGTAGATTAATATGTTACACTAAACCATGCCTTTTGTTACTTGAGTATGCATTGTGTTATATGAGTTTATTATTCATCAGGGTTAAGTAAGTGTTACCTTGTTCTTAAAATAATTTAATATTTTGGCATGTTTGTGGTTGAGTGGCGAAGGGTGCTATGCCATTCCCTTTAACAGTGATTGGATATAGGTTGCATGTTGTTGAGAAACACAAGCATTTATATTTTGATGAAAACTATTTTTAGTAACATCATAAACTGCTGGGCTTTGAGGGAAAGTTGGAGTATTTTTCTGCAGAATAAAGTTTCTTCTAGTATAATGCCAATCCCTTCAACATTAATTCCAGAGAAAGCTTACTTCATTTCTTGAGAAACATTGTTGTTTATCATACATTAATGACACTGAGTTGCAACAATGACAGCAGGTATGCGTGATTTTTGATGGGGACTTACAGTGGCATCCTCTTGGATAGAGTTTTGATCTATAAATGTTTGATGTTGTCCACGTGGCACAAATAAGCTCTTTTACCTCCAGCAAGGGTGAAGTGAAGGACATTGTTATGCGGTAATATAGTTATCGTCTTGATGAGAACCGTGATCTCAAAAGGAGAACTCTAGCTCAAAATATCTATATTTCTTGGTCAAAAACATCAAAGTCAATCCCTAAATTGAAAAGTGTTATCAAAATCACCCTTTTTTTTTTCGAGGTTAAAATTACAACTCTTTTTCACCATGGCCTTAAATTTCTGTAAAGTTGCAAACAAAAACCAACCCCGGAATTGAAAAATGGTATTCCTAGAATCACCTCTTTTTTTGGGTGTTAAAATTACAACTTGTTTGAAATTGTGGCCTTGACAACTTGTACCATTCGGAACAAAAACCTTAAAATCGACACTCAAATCGAAAAGTGGTGTTAGTAGTGACTCCCTTTTTTCGTGATTAATATTATAATTCTTGACAATTGKTACTGTTGCAAATTGGAACCCCCAAAATTCAAAATGTGGTGTTACATGTAGCACTTTAATTGTGTTTTGGGCATAAAATTGCAATGTTTTTGAACCCATTGTTTTGGGCATAAAATTGCAATGTTTTTGAACCCATTGCCTAAAAAATTGACGATACAAAATTATAAAAAGAGAAAATAAAATAAAATATAATACTAGCTTTCATATCCACTCGAAACATTGGATGTTTCGAAACCTCATACGTCTACACAATTGTAAAAAATTATAAAGAAAAAACCCTAAAACAATTGAAAATAAACATATTTATATATAAACTAACATTTTAAAAACACATTTACAGGAAAAGCCAATTATTGGTGTATGAGGTGTATGAGAGAATTGGTGTATGAGACCCCCTTTGTCCAACGATTTGACTGGTAAAGTCTACAGAGGTATACATACTCTATCCCCCTCTGGATTTGAACTTGTGACCTCTTAGGAGGAAACACATGTTCTTAACCATTAGGCCCACTTGGGCTATATATGAGATATATGAGAGATAGGAGGATGAGACGGTTTTGCAAAATAGGGTTTAGTCTGTGCATCAGGTATTTTTTCTTAGGGCTCTACGTCTTCAGTATGGAGGCTTTGTCACAACTGGTCGACTACTTAGATGATGTATTGATGGAGGGTGAAATCTTTTTGAACCCACCTGTCAACCCTGACATCGATCCATATTCCAGATGCATCATCTCACGGGGAGGTATCAAGGTTCTGAGTGCTTTTGCATTAGTAGCTCGTATGAATCAGGGAACAATAATCTGTCCTTCGAATCTTCTAGATGGTTCCTGTTAGGCTTCAGGATCACTTCCTATAGACCCTCGGGGCAAGGGATCTCAAGAGTTTAGTTGAAAGGACGAGCTATAATCTTCCCCATCTCTTTCATTTTCTAGTAATTTGAAGGTTCATAGTGCGTCTTCTCTCGAACCCTTGGATCTGGATGGTGTTGGGGGCTTAGGGTTCATTGGGGAAAAGCTTGCAGTTGAGGACCTTCAAGGCATTACAGGGTGGTCGAAAGAGGAGAAGTCGGGGCGGAAAAGGAGGAAGGTCGTTAGATTGTGAGGGGGTGAAGCTTCACTGGTGGTAGGGAAGGACTTACAAGTAAGTCAGATCTCAGACATGGAAGGTAGGGTGCTTGTGGGAAAATTTTGTGGGCGTAGGCTCTTAGCAAGGGTGCTTAACTAACGGGTGGAGGGTGAGTGAGTTTCGTTGCTCAGGTATACGCCAATCTTCCACATCCTTTTGCTAGGATGCATTGGTTTTGTTTTTTGATGCAAGGAATATCCAATAAAATGCTCCCTTCACGATGGTTTTGGGAGAGACACATCCTTTGTGCCAAACCTTGGCATCTGTTGGTTGACGCTTGAGAGGCGGCTTTGTCGAGAATGCCCAAATGGATTAAATTTCCAAATCTCCCATTGGAATTCTAGTTGGATTCCTGGCTTAAGGCTATTGGGGATTCGTTGCAGAAGTTCATTGCTTTCAATTCAAGCTACAAATCAAGCAATGTTAGATTGGTGGCTCAAATTTTAGTGGAATTGGACTTGAGATAGGGGCTCTTTGAATCTTTGACGCTGGTTTTGGGCGAGTAGACCTACAATCAACTGTTGGATTACTTAAATGTTCCTTTTTGCTATTCGTGATGTCATCAAGTTGGTCATGTTATAACAAATTGTGATATAAAATTTACAAAAGAGTTTCATTGGGTTTTGTCGAGGAATGCAAATGTTTTTTCACCTCCTACATCGTGCAATAAACCTAAGGTTCTTTTTGATCAAATTCCCTCTTCTAGGGTTGGCCAGGGGGAGGCATCCGCACATGGTTCTGGTTCTTTGTAGCTCGCCAAAGAAGATATAGTTGTGGGTGGTATTGTTGTCCCTATGATTGAGCCAATTTTTGGAAATGAGGCGTAGTGCTTGCTAAAGGATTTGTTAAGGGATGACTTGGACTTGTCTTCCTCGCAATGGAGCAAAATTGAAGCTATTTGGTCCTGTTAGAATTTCAAGGGCAAACTAGAAACAAAAATATCCATTTAATTTTATTTACAATAGTAGATATAGATCAACAATAAATTCAAATATTTTTGAAGCAAACTAAACACATAAATGATATGATGGATCTGAACATTACTAAAGAAAACAAATCTACACTATATCTGAACATTAACTTCAACAAAGAACATATTTGATCATTAGCAAAAATAAGAAACAGATCTGAACATTACCTTAGCCAAAAACAAAGAACAAATTTACCTGATGTGCTCATTGTTGTCCTATTTTCTGTATGCTCAGAAAAAACTATAATAGTCATGGATCAAACCCCCAAGGGTAGATCTCATCATGATCTTGTGGACAATTTTGCCAAGAAAAACTTTAGGTAGATCTCAAAAACCAATCAGCATACCAGAGGGATGATATAAAAACCCCAATGACCAAACTAGAGGCTGAAAGAAACTCACTAACAACCCTTAACAAAAAATGTTCAAGACGAGATTGTTACAACAAAAATAGGTGGTAGAAAATAGGGCTGCCACAACAAACCTTGATGAGGGTGATGAAGGCTGTAACTAGGTGACAACAACTAGGTGGCACCAGATTTGAGGCAAATGACAGTTTGAAGGTGGCAACAACAACAACAAGGAGGTGGCAACAGACTGTAGAGGAGGATAGAAGGGGGTTGTAGCCCTAAATCATCAAAGGACTGCCCGAAGAGGAGGGCCACACCACTGTACCAACAAAAGGGGTCAACCAGGAGAGGGTCATACCCTCATATTAGCAAGAGGAACCAACCATAAGAGGGCCGCACCACTAGACAACAACGATATCAAGGTAGTCACACCCTACACCAACACAAGAAGAGAAGTTGTTCCCCCAAACCAACAAGAGAGAAAAATCCCAAGGAGGCCACACCCAACAAAGGTCTGTCCAAGGAGGCCGCAACACTAAACAACAAGAGAAAAACTGATCCAAAGGAGGTCGCACCACAATACCAATCAAAACAAGGGAGTCACAACAAATTTATGACTAAGAAGGGTTTTGGAGGAATGAGAAAATGAATGAGTGAGGTAGGGAGAGAGGTCTCCTTATATAGTTTAGGTAGAGGTTAGGGTTAATTAGATTAACCTTATCTTTTAGGGTTAAATTAAAACCCAACAATAAAACAATTAATATTTTAATTATAAAAATATTAATTAGAAAGTCAACAAGTCAAGGTGACTAGAAAAAACCAACACCACAAACATTAAGAAGGATGTCGCTCAAGCAAGGGGAGTAGCAATATTAATAAGACAAATTCAAAGGGGGGTTCTTCAATGGAAAAATGTCCACATAAGTCTCATGATAACTTATAAGCTTTTATCATTCCAGCATAAGAGGAAGGTCATTGATGTGATCATGTCCTTCTTCTTAACTGCTCCTAGGCCTCATGGACCATCCCGAGAGAGAAGAAGATCACACATCATCTTGTCTTGGTACTTAATCAAGAACTGTCTGGTTCCAGACTAGGATACGCCAAAACACATTTGGGGGCCCTAGATCACCATTAGGGTCTTATCCACCAAAGTACACAACCAAAGATCAATCCAAACACCGAGCAAGGATTCTCTAGAACACATCTAGGGGCCCTATAACACATCTAAGGACTTACATCATCAAACTGCTTGGTCCTTGACCAAGAACCCCAACAATACACTGGGGGCCCTCACTAGGGTCTTTTTCCATGGCTCTAACTGCTTGGTCCCAGACCAAGAACCCTAGGGGTGTACTGGGGGTTCTAGATCTCAACTAGTGTCTTTGCCATCCTTCCGGAGAATAGCTCTTGCAGCTGCTTAATTTTAACACTCCCTCTCAGGAACACCAAGCTTGTCTCGAAAGTACACAAACTTTGTCAACGATAGAGGCTTGGTCAAAAT
Organism: Picea glauca; assembly: GCA_000966675.3. Lineage (NCBI taxonomy): Eukaryota > Viridiplantae > Streptophyta > Pinopsida > Pinales > Pinaceae > Picea > Picea glauca. Next base: position 52,588 of record JZKD02S1662479.1, read on the forward strand.
ATTTGTAGTTTGTTCCGCCATCGGAACATACTAAATATTGAGAATGTTCTTCTGCACCATGTCCCGAACATAGTGATATCTCATGTCAATGTGCTTCGATCTATCATTAAACACAAAATTCTCGGAGAACTTTATACAGTTCTAGTTATCACAGTGAATTATTGTGGGCTCCATTTCAACACTAAACAAATTTGAGAGTAGCTTTTTGAGCCACACTACTTCTCTGCTGGTAGCACTTGCAACAATGTATTTTGCCTCGGTGGTGCTTTGGGCTATGGAGACCTGCTTCATGCTGGACCAGGAGATCATAGCTGCACCCAAACTGAAACAATATTCGGAAGTACTCTTTCGGTCCACTATACTTCCCATCCAATCTGAATCTGTATAGCCATGAAGCATTACACCTCCACTGGAAGTGTATTTGAGTCCATAGTCTATAGTTCCTCAGACATATTTGAGAATATGCTTAGCAACAACCATATGAATATGTTTCAGTTCACACATGAATTGGCTGAGGGAATTCACTGCATAACAAATGTCTGGTCTGATGTGTATTAGATACATCAAGGACCAAATAATCTGACGATATGCGGTAGGATCTTCTGGGTCTTAACCTGTAGCTTAATCATGTAACTTCTTCAGGTTAGAAATCATAGGTGTGGTCATGGAATTATAGTCCAACATCCCAATTTGCGAAACACATCAACTGCATACCTGCTTTGTGAGATAAAGATCTCACCAGGTTTCTGCGACACCTCTAAGCCAAGAAAATAATGCATAACAGCCAAGTCCTTCATTTCAAATTTCACTGATAACTCCCTTTTAGTTTGAGCTATTAGATGTTCCTCTCCAATAATGAACAAATCATCTACATATAAAACCAAGATAACATGATGATTCTTCCCAATATTTATATACAGATTATGATCTGCTATACTCTTGGAGAACCCAAGACTGAAGAAAACTGTCAATTATTCCATACCAAACTCTCAGAGCTTGTTTTAATCCATACAAGACTTTCTTGAGTTTGCAGACATGAGATTCTTTCCCATGGATTACGAAACCCTTAGGCTGCTAAATATAAGCCTCTTGCTCAACTTCACCATTAAGAAAGACAATCTTAACATCCATTTGGTGAAGTTTCCAATCAAAAACTGAGGCAAGAGAGATGATGATTCTGATAGAGATATACCTGGCAACAAGAGCAAAGATCTCGTCATAATCATTTCCTTCTTTCTAGGAGAAGCCACAAGCCACAAATCTAGCTTTGAATTTTTCAACACTGTCATCTGTTGCATGTTTTATTTTGTAAATCCATTTAGAGGTTACTATTGATTTGCCTTGAGGTCTTGGGACCACTTCCCATACAACATTCTTCAATATTGACTCATACTCTTCTATCATGGAATCCTTCCACACTTTACATTTGACAACCTCATAAAAAGTGGAAGGTTATGAGTCAATCACAAGATTCAACTGAGTTATCAAACCTGAGTATTTATCTGGTTTCTTGCTTTCTTTGAAGGTACCTTTAGGTGCTGCATGTTTTTCTGCTTCTTTTAAAATTCCACGACACCAAGCTGGCTTCCTTTTGACAAGAGGTTTCTCTAAGGGAAACTCAACAGAATCCCTTATGGGATCCACTGAAGGCTCTCTGGCCTCCTCCCTCTGCTCATCTGGAAGTGGTGAATCTAAAGGTTCTGGAGATGGAGCTTCCTGCTCCTTTGTATCACATGGAAGTTCTTTGGAACAACGAAAGACTGCTTTTTCATGGAAGGTCACATCTCTACTGACCTATATGAACTTTTTCCCTGGTATATAGATTCGATATGCTTTTGAGGTCTCACTGTATCCCACAAAAGTGTCTTTCTTTCCAAAAGGCTCTAACTTAGTTCTTTTTTCTTTTGGTACATGAATGTAGACATGACTACCAAAGATTCTCAAACGGTCAATTGAAGACTTCTTACCGGTGAAGACTTCTTCTGGAGTTTTATCTTCCAGGGTTTTATGAAGACACCTGTTCTGAATATAGATTGTAGTGCTTGCAGCTTCGCCCAAAGAGACAATGGAAGACTCTGATCATACATCATGGCTCTCGCTGCTTCACAAATTGTCTTATTCTTTCTTTCTGCAATCCCATTCCGCTGAGGATTATAAGGCACAATCAATTCCCTCTTAATCCCAGAAGTCCGACAGAGATCATCATACTTGTCGGAGTTAAATTCTTTTCCATTGTCTATTATGAAAACATAGATGTGTCTACATGTCTGTTTCTCAACGAGATTCTTAAAATCCTGAAATTTACTGAAAGATTCATCTTTAATTTTCAAAAAATTAAATCCAAGTTTTACAAAAACAATCATTAAAGACAACCATTCATGGACGGAGCAGTCATAGGTCCACAAAGATCATAATGAATAAGATCTAATATACCATTTGTTTTTCTATTTCTGTGAGGGTAAGATTTCTTTGTATTTTTACCAAGAGCACAACCTTTACAAATACTATCATGCTCAAAAGAAAAAACTGGCATACTTGTTACCATCTTTTGCAAACCTGGGAGAGCATTATAGTTGAGATGTCCAAACCTTCTGTGCCATAGTTCACAGGGGTTGATCATCTCATGAGCTAATTCTTGAATAACTTGACCAATGAATTTGTAAAGTTCACCTTCTTGAGCTTCGATTGTCATGGATGAGCTCATACTTTCATTTGAGGGCCACATAAGAGCCTTTCCTTTGGAGAAGGCTACCGAGTACCCTTTACTTTCTAGAATTGCAACAGAGATAAGATTTTTCTTTAATCCAGGAACATAAAGAATTTATTCAATGTGAAATACATTACCTCACTGAAACTGGAAAGATGCTGATCCAAATCCTTTGATGGCATAGGTGCCATCATCACCCAATTATACCTTCACATTGAACTTCTTATATCGATAGCTCACAAGGTTATGTTTGAAGCCTGTCATGTGCTTGGAGGCCCTACTGTCCACTAACCAAACTTCTTCCAATTTGGTGACAGTACCAGAGAGATTCGAAACAAGATAACTTTCTCTGCGTTGTTCTTGTTCTTTAGCAACAACTCGTGCTCTCCTTCTTTGAGGCTCTTCTTCCTCAGTTGCATCTGAAGCATGAAACTTGTCTTTCCGTTTCTGCTGTGAAGGAGGGTTCCTACAGTCTTTTTCATAATGACCGAGCATTACAGTTAAAGCATCTTATTTTAACAAATGAGAATGAAAGTGAGAGTGCTTACCTTGGGGTTTCTTACCTTTGCCTTTGTGTTGAGAAGACATCTTCCACTTCTTGGCTTTGATTAAAAGAGCATGGTATTTCACTGTTGAGGGTTCATTTATGCTTTTAAGTCTACCCTCTTTTTCTAGGAAATCATGCCACAATCTCTCGAAGTTGGGTTGAAATTATCTTCCATTCACTGATGACATAAATGTCTCCCATGAGTTAGGAAGACCATCTACTGTTGTTTGTACAAGGTCATCATGATCCACTGCAACTCCAATTACTGCAAGTTGAACTCTTGTTTGGGCAATTTTGGAAAAGAAGACAGAGATGGATTCATCCTTTCCCATCATTAATGTATGCAATTGTTTATTCAAAATTCTCTTTTGAGTTGGGGCCTTATTTTCATATAGATTTGCTAGGGCATCAAAACATTCCTTAGCTATCCTAGATGAACAATAAGAGGCATCATGCTATCTTTAACTGAGGAAAAAATGACTCTCTTGGTTTTGGTCTGCCTCTTCTTATAGGTTGCTCTTCTTGCATTTGAAGTAGATTTTTCTATCACCCTGGTAACCAGCTCATCCAAGTCACCTTTTTCTAGGATATTAAAAACCCTAGCCTTCCAAGCATTGAAGTTTGAAGCCCCTTTAAGCCTATCTTCTTCTTTGACTGCAGATGAAGCCATACTGAAAACAAGATTTGATATAACACAAAATTACTGATGATCTGCAAAACAAACCCTTAGGTGTGGATCTACGTAGACTCGAAAATCTGCCACAATTGAGCTCTTTTCACGCCGTAAGCTCTGATACCATGTTAGAATTTCAAGGGAAAACTAGAAACAATAATATCCTTTAAATTTTATTTACTACAATAGATATAGATCAACAATAAATTCAAAGATTTCTTAAGCAAACCAAACACATAAATAATATGATGGATTTGAACATTACTAAAGAAAACAAATCTGAACATTAACTTCAACAAAGAAAATATTTGATCATTAGCAAAAACAAGAAACAGATTTGAACATTACCTTAGCAAAAAACAAAGAACAAATTCACTTGATGTGCTTGTTGTTATCCTCTTTTCTATATGCTCAGAAAAATCTATAATGGTCACGAATCAAACCCTCAATGGTAGATCTCATCATGATCTTGTGGACAGTTTTGCCAAGAACAACTTTAGGTAGATCTCAAAAACCAATCAACATACTAGAGGGTTGATATAAAAACCCCAATGACCAAACTAGAGGCTGAAAGAAACCCACTAACAACCCTTAACAAAAACTGTTCAAGAAGGGACTGTTACAACAAAAATATGTGACAAAAAATAGGGATTCCACAACAAACCCTAATGAGGGTGATGAAGGTTGTAACTAGGTGACAACAATTAGGTGGCACTAGATTTGAGGCAAATGGCATCTTGAAGGTGGCAGCAACAAGAAGAAGGAGGTGGTAGCATCCTGTTGAGGAGGAGAGAAGGGGGTCGCAACCTTAAACCATCAAGAGATTGCCCCAAGAGGAGGGCCACACCACTGTATTGACAAAAGGGGTCAGCCAGGAGAGGGACACACCCTCATATCAACAAGAGGAACCAACTAGAAGAGGGCCACACCACTAGACAACAACCAAATCAAGGTAGCCACACCCTACACCAACACAAGAAGAGAAGCTGCACCCCCAAACCAATAAGAGAGAAAAATCCCAAGGAGGCCACACCCAACAAAGGTCTGTCCAAGGAGGCCACAACACTAAACAACAAGAGAAAAACTGATCCAAAGGAGGGCACACCACAATACCAATAAAAACAAGAGAGCCACAACAATTCCAGACTAAGAGGGGTTTTGGAGGAATAAGAAAATGGATGAGTGAGAGAGGGGGAGAGGTCTCCTTATATAGTTTAGGTAGAGGTTAGGGTTAATTAGATTAACCCTATATTTTAGGGTTAAATTAAAACCCAACAATAAAACAATTGAAAAACAATTAATATTTTAATTATAAAAATATTAATTAGAAAGTCAACAAGTCAAAGTGACTAGAAAAGACCAACACCACGTAAAAATTAAGAAGGACATGGCTCAAGCAAAGACAATAGCAATAGTAACAAGACAAAGTCAAAGGGGGGTTCTTCAATGACAAAATGTCGACATAAGTCTCATGATAACTTATAATCTTTTATCATCCCAACATAAGAGGAAGGTCATTGATGTGATCATGTCCTTCTTTTTAATTGCTCCTAGGCCTCATCGATCATCCCGGGAGAAAAGAAGATCACACATCATCTCGTCTTGGTAATTAACCAAGAACTGCCTGGTCCCAGACCAGGATACCCCAGAACACATCTGAGGGCCCTAGATCACCATTAGGGTCTTATCCACCAAGGTACACACCCAAGGATCAATCCAAACATAGAGAAATGATTCACTGGAACACATCGAGGGGCCCTAGAACACATCTAGGGACTTACATCATCAAATTGCTTGGTCCTTGACCAAAAACCCCAACAATACATTTGGGGCCCTCACTAGGGTCTTTTTCCATGGCTCTAACTGCTTGGTCCCAAACCAAGAATCCCATGAGTGTACTAGGGGCCCTATATCTCAGCTAGGATATTTTCCATCCTTCCAGAGAATGGCTCTTGCAGCTTCTTAATTTTAACAGGTCCAACATTGTGCCAAATCACCTGGAGCAGGGTAAGTCTGCTCCATCTCATTTCCCTCTTCAGATATCCTCCTCTTCTCCTTTAGATTTTTAGTCTATTGATGTGGGGGAATGGTTGGGACCAGACATTTCTTCTGGTTTTGTATCAAAAAATTGCTTCTCGGGTGGTAGATTTAAGACGGTTCATGTTGTTGACCTATATAAAGACTCAGAGCCTCTCACTTTTAATTCCAAGGAGTGTCTGCAATATACCAGATTAAATATAATATGCAGAACATAAATATTGAACAAGTTGTAATGGAACAACAAGATTATAGCTAGATCAATACCAGAATAACACCATAAATAACACCTTTATTAAGATAACAATGTTCACTTGCCTCTTTGAGGGGGCAACCTTCAATAGAGCAGATCTCTATTACAATAATCTCCAAGACAAAATATCAATACCCCCTACCCTTATTAATACTAATTTTACCTTCTAAGGAAACTTCTAGAGGAAGATCTTTCTAGAAGTGGAAGCTTCTATTAGGTCTTCTTACATTGACTTATTCTCCTTTATTTATTTATTGAGCCTTATTAAATAATGTCAGCCTTTATTACTTAGAAACCATATTCTACTAACTAATGACCCATGAAGAGGGGTTAGGATCAGAGCCTAACATGCCCTCCCCCTTCAAAATCAACGTTTTCCTCAAGGCTTAAGGTGCGGAAACTGTTGGAGTATGGTTGTTGGTTCCCAAGTCACATCCTCTGGTGATGTGTCCTTCCACTTGATCAACACTTCCTTGATAGTTCTTCCTCGCCACTGACGTTCACGAGTATTGAGGACTGCTTCTGGTTGGAGCCAAAGGGAGCCTTCCATTCAAATATTGTAACTTCGAAGAATATTCTAATTATATTTGAGTTATTATTGTATAGATAAAATCTCCTTTTGCAGATTGATCAAGTCAGGGGTTGTATAAGATCAAATCCCCTTTTACGGATTGGTCAAACTAGATTTGTATAATGGTATTTGTAAAGTCGACTCCTAGTAATTGTAAAGTGGTTTTAGCCACTTATAGGAGAGGTCAGCTCAACCAAGTGAAGAGACACAACCCTAACACCATCTCATACTTGTATTTATATCTGAGGTTGGTGTCTCATTTGAATACACTCACTCACTCATCTAGAGCACATATCTTGAAGGCAGTGGTAGTTGCAAGAAGAAATCTAACGAAAGAGAAGAGAGGTGCATGCTCGTCTCACACTTGTATTTATATGTGAGGTTGGTGTCTCATTTGAACACACTCACTCACTCATCTAGTGCGCATATCTTGAAGGCAATTGCAGTTGTAGGAAGAAGTCTAACGAAGGAGAAGAGAGGCACATGCTTGGTCTTGGTCTGTCTTTGGTGTTTTTGTCTTAGTCTTGGCATTGTATTGAAAATCTATTATTGAAGAATTTTTGCTAGGTTTTCTCCCCCATGAGGGTTTCCCAGGATAAAATGTTGCATACCTTGTGATTATGTTTCTTTCAGTGATCCTATTTACACTGTTGTTTTGGAAATACATTGAATGCTCATGAAATTTGGAAATAACCTAATAACAACAATGAAAACTTAACATGGTATCATATCTGGACTAAATAAAACATCTTTCACTGGGTATCTAGACGTTTCTATTGTCGTACAAGAAAATTAGGGTTTTTTACTAAAGATGAATTTTTGACCAAAGAGCACCTTGGGAAGTGTGCCCTGCCCTAGCACATCTTTTGGCAGCTTGAGCGAAATTTTTCAGTGGCTAGATTCTTCAAAAAGTCAAACCCTAGTTTTGAATTATACCAGAAAACCAGAAAACCAAGAAACCATAACCAATACGAGAAACACCAGTCCATAAATGCTCAAGTTCAGTTTCAGGGGGTAAAACTTGGATTTTTAAAAAACAGTCAGCTTAAGTAAACTCATCTTAGCCCAACACAGCTCCTGATAAGTTTAGTTTCATTTTTTAAGCACTTTCATTTTCTAGTCATTTTCTTAGCTCCAGGTCAAGATTTCTGCAAGTACCAAGCCTGTCGACAAGTTAGAAAGTGTGGAAAATTTCTGTGCTTGGAAGTACAGAATTAGACTCATTTTTGAAGAGAATGACTTTGTAAAATTCATAAAAGAAAATGTACCGGAGCCCGAAGAAGATGAAGCCAAAGAGAAGTACATGAAGGACATGATTACGACTAAAACGATAATTGCAAAATCTATTAACGACCACTTGATCCCTCAAGTGTCTTCTAAGAATACTCCAAAATACATGTTTGATGCCCTAACCAGAATGTATGAAGGAAGAAACATCAACCATAAGATGAACTTGAGAAGCCAACTCAAGAATACAAAGATGCAAAAAGGAGAAACAATTCAAGACTATTTCTCTATGGTTTCTCAATTCAAGGAACAATTAGAGGCAATTGGAGACAACTTAGATGAAGATGAACTCATGATGACAACTCTTAATGGTCTCACAAGACCTTGGGATGCCTTCATCCAAACTATATGTGCAAGAAAAGAGAAACTCTAATTTGACAGTTTATGGGAAGAATGTGTTCAAGAAGAAGCAAGAGTGGCCAACCGAGAAGCCGTCCTATTAAGAGATGAAGATCAAGCCCTAGCTGATCATGATAAGAGTGGAAAGGGAAAGTCTCATTTTCAAAAGGAGACTCACTTTCATAAAGAGTCTCACTCTCCAGAGAGATTGCAAAAATATCATAAAGGTCAAAGAAGGCAAAAATATTTCTCCTACCAGTGTTATCATTGTGATAAGATGGGACACATTGCTAAGAATTTTCCTTCCAAAAGGGAATAATACAAGAAGAGAAATAACAAAATACATCATGCCCATGAAACAGAAGATGATGAGCCACCCAAGAAGCTAGCTAAATAAGAGATTGAAGAATATGTTTTGTTTTTCACTCTCTCAGGATCTATGACACCTGGAGATGATACTTGGCTCATAGATAGTGGTGCCTCTAAGCACACAACAGGTCATAAGAACACTCTCTCCAACCTTGTAGAGAAAAAATACTCCCAGAAAATTTCACTTGTAGATGATTATCAGTACCCAATCAAAGGATTGGGAGAAGCCACCTACAAACTTGATTCGGGAACTCAGATGAGAATGAAGGATGTACTCTATGTACTCAGTTTGAAAAAGAACTTACTTTCTATTTCTACTCTAGATAATAAAGGTTTCAGGGTTGCATTCGTAGATGGTGAAGTTATTATGTGGTCCAAAGGAAAAAATATAGAAGATGCAATTGTTATTGGAATAGAAGAAGGTGGTTTGTACAAGTTAAAGGGTCACTCAGATGTAGCCTTGACTCACTCTACTGAAAGTCCTTGTGAACTTTGGCATAGAAGACTAGCTCACATCAATTACAAAGCCTTACCATATGTAAGCAAGGTAGTTAATTCAGATTATTTTCGACATGAAATGAGAGCAGAGATATAATAAAGAAATGCACAGAGATATTGCAAATATTCAATAATATAACAGAAATGTATCAGAGATGCAACCATAAACACAGATATACATTAATACACAATTTCTATTAATCAGAGAAATGTACAAAGACTGTAAAAATACGGAGTGAAAGACTCGTTAGAATGGTGGCATCTTATCTCTGAGAAGAGATGTGACGGCTACTCGCATTCAGAAGAAGATGATTACAATGAGGCTCTGAAGGCCCTTTTACAATAAACGGGAATACCAAAATTCCTAGACATCCAAAAACCTAACCCTAGGAGATGAAGCGCCAAAAGTCATGTGGGCCCCGTTTGGGTAATTTAGTACATCAACTTCCCGGGGCCGTAACTTTTGCATACGATCTCCGTTTTAGGCATATGATAGCTCGTTGGAAAGGTATCATCGAGGATATTCATTTTGGGGGATCAATTATGCTTTTGGCTATCATTGAGAACCCTGATCTCGAAAAACCTTCATTTAGGCCCTCAAAATGGCCCCGGAAGTTAAAACCTGCCAAAAATAGTAAATTGCCAAAATTGGCAGAAAGTTGTTTTGAGCCAGTTGGAAAAGGTGGGTGGCCAATGATATCCACCTGGATCAATCCTCCCTCCCTAGGAAGCAATGGTCTCCATTGCATTGAGTTTCCAGGGGAGAAGGAAAATCGTTTGTTGAATTTGCATCTTGGTGAGTTGTTTGTCTTGCTGGAGACGTCGCGCTGCTCAGTTTGTGGAAGTCTACCAAGAACCTGTTGAGGTTGAGGTTGTTCAACAAGTCGAGATACATGAGAGAACAGTGTGCAGAAGGAATCTTTGCGCTTTTCTGCAACCTTGTCGACCTGCTTTTGTTGGATAGAAGGTGCTTGGGGCAAGGCTGTAGTGGTTGCAGTGTCCTTTTGTTCTCCTTTTGAACAGATTGTGAAGAAGCTGAATTTTACAGTATGAGATACTACCTTGCGAAACTTTTTAGGTTGAACAGTAGTCAGAACTACCTCTGGTATTCTGTAGAGATGAGCCCCCAAAGTAACAATGACACTACGGGGTCGAGACTCATAAACAACATGGTGTCTCCACATATATGGTTGGCCCAAGAGCACATCATAGACATTGAGTGGGGAAACATCACATAA
>JZKD02S1662479.1:63116-96185 GCA_000966675.3 Picea glauca
AACAATAATGAGTCATATTTACATCAAACACTATTGGGTCCATTACCCAAACCTTTGTGCTATGGGTCTTTCTTCAAGGGTTGACATCAATGACAACCAACCTTAATCAATAGATGCACTTGTTTATGGTACAGGTTGATTACAGGTTGGTGCATGGTTGATGCACTTGTTTATGGTACAAGTTGATTATAGGTTGGTGCATGGTTGATGCACTTGTTTATATTACAGGTTGATTACAGGTTGAGGTACAGGTTGATGCATGGTTGATGCATGGTTCAGATTTATTGGTACATGTTTACAATAGTATATCTCTCAATGATAGTGTGACAGTGGTTCCATCACTCTACTTCTACTTCAGGGTGGCAGGACAGGGCAAGGACAGGTGGTTGTAGCCACCTTCTGGTTGTAGCCAGAGAACATAGGGGGTTGTAGCCTCCCTCTGGTTGTAGCCAAAGAATTGAGGAGTTGAAGCTTCCCTCAAGTTGTAGCCTGAGAAATAGGGGGTTGGAGCCTCCTTCCAGTTGCCGCTGGAAAACAAAGGAAGTTGGTGCTTCCAATGAATGTAATTCTTCAAGACATATAAGAAAAAGMATTCTGTGGTTTTATCCCGATTTGGGTTTCCACATAAAACACTGATGTACTGTGTATGTGTATGATTATTCATTTGTTCATTGCTTATTTACTCTGTAGTTATTGGATAATAATGSTTCATTGATAWAACACTTGGATTATATGGTTAAAAGGGATTAAATTGCTCTATTACTGATTCACCCCCTCTCTCAGGAGTGGTTGTGTACCACTAGGTAGTAGTTGTGTACTACTATGGATATACACAATTGTGTTCTATTGGATGAGATTGTTTTTATTGCCATGGAGATTATCACTAGTGTTGGAGATGATTACCATCTAGATGGATAGTCAGTATGCTGATGGACAAACATTCTCTAGGTGGAGAATGGTCCAGGAAGGACAAATTACTGGTGGATAGACATTCTCCTTGTGGAAAATGGTCTAGGATAATCATTCTTCTAGGAAATATGTCCATATTAGAAGAATATTCCTTGTAGCCCATGGCGTGGCTTCCAACATCTATTGGAACAATGATTCTTCTAGGAAATATGTCCGGATTAGAAGAATGGTTCTTCTATCACTCCGTGGAGTGAGTGATTTATTCAACATCATACTCGATTACTCATATGGATTATGGATTCGAGAGATGATGTAGTTGATGTTATTAGATGATATTTATTGTGATGATGTTGCTCGTGAGTTGATCTATGTGATCACGAAATAGCTCATGTGGCTCTGATGATGCTACTGATTGAATGGTCTGTTTTTGCTCAAGACCATTTCCTGTAATACCTCCCTAGCTAGGAGGGAGTGTTGATATTATGGTACCTGTGGGAGGTATTAATATTCATGTGTAACCTTTGACGAGACTAGAATATTCTGGGAAGCAAGAGAAACCCTAAAACATTGGATAATAACCCTAAGAGACAAGTCGACTCAAGATAATATTTAATAATGAGTTATTATCCTTCAAAAAGAGAAGTCGGATTAGAAAAGTGAGATAGATAAATATAAATAGAGGTTGCTAGAGCTCATTTGTTACTCTCACACTCACAACTGCATAAGACCAGTGGTGTGGAATTTTGGAGAGAAAGTGCAGCTGCAATTGTGGAAACTAGCATCTTGGTTATGGTTGAACTTTTTTCTTGGTCTTTGGTTATTCTTGCTTAGTGCGCTAGTCTTGGAGAAAGGTGTGCTACCTTGGTTGGCTATTGGATTGTTTCCATAATTATTCTATCTGTCAAGGTTAAGGTGCTAGAGGGTGGCCTTTTTTTTAATGGTTGGGTGATAATATTTCTATATTGGCTATGGTGAAATGAGCACACCTATTTTTATAACATGGAGAACCCCAAGGGGAGTGGGAGGAATGAATATGATCATGATGGGAATGTTGGGGGTCTTCTGCATTGGGCTCCACCTTGTTACCTTTCATGAATTGCTGCATGGAAGCATGGATGGCTACTTGGACTTCTGTGTGTAGGGACTCTTTGACTTCAATGCCTATGGAAGTATGAAGGGATTCCACATCCTGTTCTAAGAGGGAAAAATTAGAATTCTAGTCTTCTTGGGTCTGAGCATGGGTGGTTGACATGGTAGTAGCTTAGGTAGTAGATGAGGTGTTGGGATGGAAATTAGGGCCAAAAAAGGTGATAGGTACTAGGGTGATTAGGACAAAGAGAGGAGTCCAATGGGATAGGTGGAAAATAAGGGTGTCCCAAAAAGGGTTGGGACCGCAGGGGAAAAAAGGATTAAAAGTGAAGGCTACCACTGTGAGCATAATGAAGAGAGGGAACCAATGGACTAGGTCACCAATAAGGGTGTGACCAGGCCCCATTTTTTTTTTTTTTTATTACTCCCATGGAGTTATACTCCTCCTTGAATACTTTTGCAGTGGCAGAATTCCCAAATTCTCAATAATAAAAAATGTTGGCAGGGAGTGTTTCTGTAGTGAAAAATTTAGCAGGGGCCAAGTTGCACTGTAATAGATCAATTTTTGTCGTCCCAAGGGTTAGGGTTTTCCTTGTTCTATAACTCTCTTATATACGTGTGGGTTTTAACAATAGTACTCGACCCAATATCTCAGGGCACCAACTAAGGAGGCTAGACTGTACATTTTTCCTTACTATGGAGGACATTATAACAGTTAGGCGACCGTTCGATTTATCTACGGAGGGATTTAGGATATCTAGGTCGATCTGTATACAAGTTTCGTCTGATGAGCTACCACTCAAAGGGGTATAAACATGGGTTACAAGGGTGGCCAACAATGTGTTCTTAAGTATCATTCCCCGACCATGAGTTTATTTGTGGAACGACAGATCTTTGTAGCTTAAAGATGTCTAAATACATCTCTACCCAGCAAAAAATTTTACCCCACAAGTTCTTCCGAGGAAGGAGCTCCAATACCACTTGCAATATAATAGATGGAATATAATATGAAGAACAAAAGTATTGAACAAGATGTAATGAAACAACAAGATTATAGCTAGATAAATACTAGAATAACACCAGAAAGAACACCTTTATTAAGATATCAATGTTCACTTGCCTCTTTGAGGGGGAAACCTCCAACATAGTAGAGCTTTATTACAATAATATCCAAGACAAATATCCAATATATTTATACTAATTCTACCTTCTAAGGAAACTTCTAGAGGAAGATCTTTCTAGAAGTGGAAGCTTCTATTAGGTCTTATTACATTGACTTATTCTCCTTTATTTATTTATTAGGCCTTATTAACTAATGTCGGCCTTTATTACATAGAAAAAATATCCTAATAATTAATGACCCATGAAGAGGGGTTAGGATCGGATCCTAACAGTCTCTTCAGGACTACTCCGCTAGTTCACTTTCAACATCATCTGGCCATGACCCTTAGTTTTTGCAACCTTGAGATGTGGCTCACGGTTTGACTCCTTTAGAGGGGTTAGGATTTGTAGGTGCCAAATAATATTGGCCCTCAAAATTGGGTAGGAAGTCTGCGTTGAATCATGCTCAAGAAAAGGCTATTCGGGAAGTGTCTCAGGGTCGTCAATGACTCATCTATAGGGTTATGAGAGTAGGAACTACTCCAAAGATGGTCTCCCATTGAAGATAATGATAATCAACATGAGGGGCTTGGGGGGAGGCCTAAAAAGTTATCCCTTAGGATATTTGTTTTGCAGGATCATCTAGATATAGTTTTTATTCAATAAACAATGGGAAAATGTGATCCAATCATCCATGATCTTTCCATATTAATGTCGAGCTAGATATTCCATGGTTTGGATTTTTCTGGGTCATCAGGGAGCCTAATCACTGGTATTTCCTCTTCAGCAACACTTACCAGTTTTGTTTTTGTGCATTCAGGTTTGTGCACAAAGGTTGTCAGTAAAGAAGATGAGCTAGTTTGGGCCTACAATTACTCAGGTGGGAGATTTATGGCTAAGTTGGGGTACCTAGCTATGTGCTATGAGTAGGAAACAACTGATCGATGGTGGCATAGCAAATTTGGGCCTTGGAACAAATGACTAGGGCGAATTGTAGGCTCTGTTTACACTTCTTGAATGTGCATTAAGCCGAGATGTGCACTCATTGCAAGTTTTGGGGTATTCCAAGTTAGTTAGATTGGATGTCGGATGTAAATTCCATTGTAAATCTGGATTTTCTAAATCTTGTCTAGAAACTAAAAATTGTGTCTGCTCTCTTTCATTTTATCAGTTTTCGGCATGTGTTTCAGGAGCATAACATAAACTCTGATAGTCTATCCAAATATGCTCTCAATTTGGATGTTAATATGTTGGTTCAAGAGGAGTACTCTGGTGGTGAGTTTCTCCCTTACAGAGAGAGTAAATTTTGTGATCTATACAATTACATGGTCAGACATTTTGTCTTGTTTTTTTTTGACTCTAGCAGTACCGTTCATACTTTTTTCGATATCTCTATGGATATTTATGAAATTATGATGATAGGTAGTTTAGCTAGTCTAAATATTTTTGGATGATATTAGAGGCTAAAGTAGATGCGTTGGAGCCCCTATGTATTGTAAATTTTTACCTTTGGAATAAAAGTTATGCTTTCTTTGGTGTTTTTTTTTTTTGAAAAAATAATAAAAAATAAGAACGATGTTTAGAAAAAATAAAAATAGGGGATGTTGGGGAGGTGAGGGCGATGGGTAGGGGCATGAGGGATTTCTGGGGGAGGGGGAGAGGGTGGGAAAGTGATTCCAAGAAAATAATTACAGTGCAATATATCAATAGGAATAATTCAAACATCTTCTTCATTAATATAAATTAGGGTTTGAAAAGGAAAATTCATAACATTCTAGAGTTAAAAGAAGAGTCTCTCTGTTGTGAGGAACACACTTGGAGGAATTCTAGGGATGACATTGGGAAGATGATTGAACTAAGTCATCTACTATGTTATGGTTATTGGTTGCCTGCGCATGAGAGTTGAGGGCATTATGTCATAATGGAACCTTCGATGCCTTAGTGGGAAGGTCAACATTGGTTCAAGGTATTTGCAAAGGTCCATTGGTAGATGGGAGAGGATCAAAAGAGTTAGTAGGCGGTTTTTTTGGAGGCATATTGTAATAACGAGATCAGGTGGTTAGGTTACCATCGATAGAATCCAGATAAATGATATGATAATTTCCATTTCTAGGAGGGTTGGAAGTTGGAGGTGGTCCAGGAGGAGTGGCCTTGGTGGTGGACACAAGTCCTTGTGTTGGAAGCAGGTTTCTCAACACAAGTAGTTGCAATAAGGAAGGTTGGGTGGGTTGAATGTTATCTTTCTTAACAGCCTTACCCACTTCCCACACACGATGCATCTCTGGTAACAAGGGACACTCATAATTATAATTCCCATAGACACCGCACCTAGCATAAGGTTTATTAGTGCAAAGTTAGGATTCTTCCCATGTTTACATTGGGGATTGTTACCTTGCCCTTGGGTTGTGGCATGCAAGTTCCCCCCAACATTGGTATTAGGCAACTAGTTTGGATTTCCAGTGTTCCCTTGATTTTGGTTATTTTTCTTACCCTTCACCTTCCCCTTCTTATTACTCTTCTTATTTTGAATAAGGGGGTTAGTTTATGGCCATTCACTGTAGTGCAATTACAAATTATTAAATCAACCAAGATATTTTATCATCAATATAGCATTACTCACTCATAGAAACTAATCCTATAATATGATTCTACCATTCATATGTATTCACCATAGTTCATAAATGATAAAAAGTATCTCATCACAAGACACATATTATATCCAATAGTTCGGAAGGAAAACAAAAAGAAAAGGTGACATCTCACTAATACCAATTGAGTGGGCCCAACCTCTAGAGGCCTAGGTTATCGAATGCTCAAAACAAAGTCAACAAGCTAATTGTGCATCCATTGGAATAAAAACTCCAATTTTATATTGAGAATAGTACAATAGGTTTACACACTTTGTTCTACTCTATATATCTCCATCCCTACTCAAGAGTATGAGACTCATATATATAAGAGTTTGAATGCATTTTGAGTTAATGACATATAAAAACAATACAACTAGTAATAGAACGGATCTAAATTCCCTATCTTCGGATTGGATGTTGAGACTGAAGAGGTTGTGATCTTGTTAATGATCACAACCTTCGATACTTCTGGGAGTTTGAAAAAATTAAGTTAAGAAAAGATGCCCTGATCCACTTTCTTGAAATTATGCTAAAGACTGGTATATTGGTTAATCCTTGGATACCTTGTCTGTTCGAGCACTTAGAATCCAAACAAGTTTCCCTATAATTTCACTAAAGAGTGATACATTTTTTTCATCTTGATTTCTCTGTTTAGGAGGTATCTTTTGTTGGTGCCAATTGACCCGGTCATTGAATTTATTCATCAATTATGCTCCCAATTTTGTCATGTCAAGAATCTAGATGCATTGGGGAGGTTGAGGAATTTGAAGGATGATTCCTCATTGAAACATCCATCTCAACAAAAAATGATCATAAGAGAATCTACAAACCTTTAATATAAATTTATCATATTATATAAAACCTAGTTCAACAAGTTCATGGCAACAACCAAACATTCACTAGATTATCTCCATAAAAAATAAAACACTTAAAAATCAGTCCATTAATACCTAATAAACCTTATAAGCCAAATATTTGGTAAATGGGATACTTTCTAGGACAAACATGAACTCAAGAGGGATAAGTAGTCAATAGAAATGGATATAGATAGATAAAAATGATGTCATTTTAGGGATTCATCACCCCCCACCCCCCAAAAAAATTGTCACATGTCCTCATGCAACCCTTCATTCTCATTTAGGAAGTCTTGAATGGATGTCACTCTAGTTGAAGGATGGATGACCAAATTCCTCCAAGGTGTAGAAACCAAAATATCTATCCACTTGAATCCATTGGTCTATCTCTACAAACTCATCCTAGTGTAAAGATGTTCTATTTTCCCTGGTGGGGCACTAGATGAGGGGGAAATGGAATCTTAATCCCATCCATTTGTTGCCACTTCTTCTCATGGAATTCACATAGTATTATGATATGTCTAAGGCAAGGTTGAAAAATGGATATGCAGTAGGATCCCTTTCTGTCAAGGGGGCGGTTAACCCCATCCATTTGTCATGAGAGGCCAACAATTATTTTAGAGCATGCTTATGATTCATATCTTCATGGTCAACAATTACTAGTTGTTGGTTTTGTCTAAATCTCACTGCACTTCTTGGATCAACCAATAGTTAGTAGTAATTCTCCATAAAAACCATGGGTAAAGGGTGCTCATATCTAATGATAAAGTTGGGGCTAGCCTCTTCTCTTTCATAAAATATTGAAGCTTCCTTCCGCACAATTTGAGAGAAAGCTTGAAGATAATATCCCCGACATAGGGGTTCAAATTCCACCTAGAATCTGAAGAGATTTAGCTTATAAACTTTATTTATCATATCTTAGTTACAACCATTGCATTAATGATATTTGGAATAGGCACACAAAATAAACATGAGAAACAAATTCTGGAAACAACACCACTTAACACAAATTTATTTATCACAGGTCTATGCATACAAAAATGTATTTTTCCCAAACTAATATGTAGGGACTGTACCACCTATACGGGTCCGTACACTCACAGGTTTCACTCAAGGTGATCGTACAACAAAAATGTGATTACAACATCACTGGGTTTTTACCTCAATCTTCAACAAAAACATTGATAAAAAAAACTTCTCTTTTACCTTCATACCTAGTATGACTTCCTTTGCTAGCCGGTGATCCATACGGGATCCGTACCACTCGTACAGACTCCCTCTTTCTCAGAATTTTTCTGGATTTACTTGTAGGTATCCCTAGCTCAGCCTCCTTTCCTCTGCTTAGCCTCCTCTTCTTGCTTTGCTAGACCTGACTTGGTCTAGTTATTGACCCTACTCGGCCTCCCTTTCCTTTGTCTCCTTGATTATGTTCGACCCTCTAATGTTGGTCCGACTTAACTATGTTATCTGATCTCCTTAGAGGAACCTCTCTCTCTTAGTCGACTATGTTCACTTGAGATGATGTGTGTAATGATACCTTCTAGGTTATTTGTAACCCTATCCTTTCCTCTCATGCAATCCTGGACCTTGGATCTTCTTATCAAAATCTTGATCTAGTGGTGGGGACTTAATCAAGTATTGAGATCACTTAAGTCACATCCAACGACTATTACTTAATCTCATGTTGATTTGAGTGGTCCCCACCAATATAGTTTTGTCTAGGCATATGTCAGGCCTCTTCCACACTAATAGACACCCCTAGTGTGGAAGTACCTTCCCAAGCTACATAATATAAAACACTCTCTTAGCGGGGGAGGTACTTCCACTGGAGATACCTCCTCCATGATCCACATCACTGTGAGTCTTTCCCTATGAATCTGAGAGACCCATCCTCTTTATGTATGGATACTTGATCTTCTCTGCTTGGTCATTTTTACTATGACCTATACCAGAATCATCTGAGTATCCCCACTCCTCTAGTTGAGTCCATTCCCACCACGTGGGTCTGTTGAGGATAACTTCTTGTTCCCTTAATCATGATATAACATAATCACTACTTTCCTCTTTTAAATTATAGATAGGTTTCCCCCACAACTTGTATAGGCTATCTTCACTTATGCCTATCATCATAGGTGGCCCCGATGTTTTGTTTAAAAAAAATCGAATGTGTACACCACATCCAAAGAAGGTGACACCATAGCCTTGATGTTCTAAGGCCGATATTGAGAGCACACTAACTCTCATGCTTGGTACATAAAGTACCCCTGACACCCTAAGAATTATTCCTGATTCTTTACCTTGGATTGCCACCATGCTAGAATGCACACCACACTTCACAAAGCCTAAATATTGGGATGTGACTTGTGGAACCACTGTCTATATACCATCATGTCTTGGTCTTGTCCTCTACATCCAACAACATAATGTATTCATCTCAAAACATTATAGAGAACTCATGAGATGTGACAACCAACTATCGCTCTGCTTCCTCATATTTTTCTTCAATTTCCACTGAGGTTTCTACCTCCTTCCTTTTTCCTTTTGTACCATAGCCCTTCTTGGATTGAAAGCACTAGCTGGAAAAATTTCCAAATACTCCACACACATAGCATTGGACATGTGAGAGGTCTTTCTTAGGTCTCTCGTTTGTGGATCCTCCTCCGAAGGTTGTTCCTCTTCTGCTTATGCCAACCCTCTTGGAGGTGAGAGTGATATTCTCCTCCTCTTCCTCCTCATTCACATTTCTCCATCTCCTGATCTCATCTTGGCTACAGTCATTCCATAACCTTTCCCAATCTTATAGATTCTCTCTGGCTTCTACCTCTGCAATGAAGGAATCCCACTCCTTTGGGAATCCCCTTAAGGCTAAACGAACTATCTCGATTGGGGATAATTTTACCCCTACTGCAAGGAGTTCATCTAGTAGTTATTTCACTTTGGTGAGGTAGAATGTAAACCCTTCCCCTTTATACATATTTGTTTGATCAAGTCTCTCTTTGAGAGCCATGATTTTGCTCTCATGATTGGCTTCAAGCAACCCCTTCAGATGTGACCACATTTCATGAGATGTTTGCATATCACAAATGTTTGGTACCATATGATCCTTCAATCCATCTGGAAGGATCCTCTGAGCTATGGTTTCTAGAGAATAATTTAATTCTTTGTCCTTAGCATCAGTGGGGATTGTGACTTTCTTCTCAAAAATACCCCATATTTTTCTCTCTTGAAGGGAATTCTTCATTCTGTACTTCCATTGTATGTAGTTGGAGGCACCATGAAGTCCATCCTCATATTTGATATTTGTAGCCATCTTGATACTTAGTTTCAACCTCTTCTAAAAAACCTTTGTCAGTACTTTCAATGGGCAGACTTGTACCAACTCTAAATTTCTCCCTCTTTCTCTGAGCAGATCGAACCTGCTCGATCCTCTTCTCCCACTTCATCTTAGAAGGTACGACCTCCCCTTTTAATCTTCTACTTTACTTGTCTCTAATAACACAAATATTCTACACCTCTTTTGGCGCTGTAAGAAATTTGGCTCTGATACCATGAAGAGATTTAACTTATAAACTTTATTTTTCAGATCTTATTTATAGCCATTACATTAATGATATTTGGAATAGCCACACAAAATAAACATAGGAAACAAATTCTAGAAACAACACCACTTAACACACAATTTCTTTATCACAGGTCTGTGCATACAAAAATGTATTTCTCCCAAACTGATATGCAGGGATTGTACGGGTCCATACACTCACAAGTTTCACTCAGGGAGACCAAACAAAAAAAATGTGATTACAACATAACTGATTTTTACCTCAATGTTCAACAAAAACACTAATAAACAAAACTTCTCTTCTACCTTCAGACCTGATATGACTTCCTTTGTTGGATGGTGATCCGTACTGGATCCGTACCACTCGTATGAACTCCCTCCTTCTGGGATTTTTGATAGCTTTAATTGCAGATAGCCCTAGCTCGAACTCTTTTCCTCTACTTAGCCTCATCTTCTTTCTTTGCTAGACCCGACTTGGTCTAGATATTGTCCCTACTCGACCTCCCTTTCCTTTGTCTCCTTGATTCTGCTAGACCCTCTAATGTTGGTTCGACTTAACTCTAGTATTTGATCTCCTTAGAGGTTCCTCTCTCTCTTAGTCAACTACCTTCACTTGAGATGATGTGTGGAATGAGGCCTTATAGGTTATTTGTAACCCTATCCTTTCCTCTCATGCAATCTTGGCCCTTGGATCTTCTTATCAATATCTTGATCCAGTGGTGGTGACTTAATGAAGAATTGAGATCACTTAAGTCACATCCAACAATTGTGGCTTAATCTCATGTTGATTTGAGTGGTCCCCACCAATATAGTGTTTTCTAGGCATAAGTTATGCCTCTTCCACACTACTAGACACCCCTAGTGTGGAAGTACCTGCCCAAGCTACATAATTTAACATAATCATTTTGCAATAGAAAATTAAACTAATACAGTTTACAAAGCAAGTTTTGGTCATTGGATGAAATTGAAGAGACTCTATCGATAAAATCTTCTCAAGTACGTATTTCACTTGAGTGTCCAATGGCTATTCATTGGATTCGGATTCAAGTCCATCTCTCTTGCAAAAATAAAACATAGATTCTTGAAGGAGCTTTGCAAGATAATGATTGTAAGGCCAATCCACACACATATTGTACCTCGTGCTGACTATGTGCCTATTATCGCATAGATTGTATATCATGTAGAGTCCTTCACGATCCCAACCAATGGACACCAAACTAGGACACGACCCACTGTCACCTCAGGAATATCCCTGGGTGACCCCTGGGGGGAAAGGACTGCGGATGGTCAAAGACCGTAAGGGATCATGATACAATATTTGATGGGCTAGGATGGAGATGGGAAAGATGAAGAAAACAAGGTAATGTGACAGAGGAGGATGAAAGCCTAAGTACCCACAAGGACGATTCAACCTAAACCAACTATGCACTAAGTCCAATGCCCAAGTATAAGTCCCGCCTAAGGCAATAGGTAACAAGTGTTTGAGGAAGTATTTATCTTATGCAATTAAGGGTGATTAGTCACAAGTTATATTCGGTGGAACAACAATATCATTTAATTATCCAATTTCAATTACATAAAATAGATGTATGTTCTACACTTGTCTTTTTCAATATAAGAAATAAGATCAGATTTGAAAACACTTATAATAGTAGTAGAAATGAAATATCTATAAGCTCTTTATCATCAACAAACACTTCAAAATCAACCAATTAGATCAAAGGATAACAATGTAAAGATACTTTGGAAATTATTTCAATATTTCTAGAATGCATAAAGGTGATTATTCAGTGATTTATTAACAATTATTATGACCTAACCAAATATGATATGATTTGAAACAAAAACAAGTAACTCTTCAGATCAACAAGGTAATCATTAAATAAAACCCCAAAATTCACTTAGAATCAAATGATTTCCAACAATTTCTCAATGAAAAGGGCACACCATTCAATGATTCCTAAGAAATTTTCAAACATGTACCAGATTTGATATAACTACTGCAACAGAGAAATCATCAAATAAAACTAGCTAAAAACTATCTAACTAGCCTCATAAAAACAACCTAAACATTTGAGACCAATTATCAATCAACTAGGAAGCAAAACTAGCTAAGTTAACATACTAATCTAGGAACCTAGGCAAGCTGTCTTAAACTAATTTACTTCATAAAATTGAAGCCCTATGGCTATAGCATTCATTGAGGTACAATAGATTATCCAACCACTAGATCATAAATCTAATCCACTAAATCTAAATCCCTACTCAATCCACACAATTAAATCCCTACTCCATCTATGGTTTGACTGTGGAAAGCCAAGAAAATAATGTTTAGAGCCCCAAAACGACCCTGGAAGTACATAAAGATGTATTGACATGAAAACTTCCAAAATAAGCTAGTTGGAATAGGTGGGTGGCCACCAATATCCACCTAGATGCTATGTATGGATTTAGGACAACCTCATAAGTGTAGAACCTAAAATTACAAAGAAATGTCCCCATTACAGAGAAATGTGCTTAATTGAAAACTGTCAAGATGAGCCAGTTGAAATTTGGAACAGGTGGGTGGCCACCAATATCCACCTGGATAAAAAAATCAATAAAAAACAATTAGACTATGAAAAGCTAGAGGCCAAAATTGTTTTTCTGAAAAGAGAACTTGAGAAGGGAAACAACTAATCAAGATTTGAAAAATGTTTAAGAATCTTGGATGATATTCTTAATAGTCAAAGATCATCAAGAAATAAGTCAGTACTGGGTTATTATAAAAATAAATCTAACAAAATCTCTAACTCTACATCTCAAGAAACTAACAAAAATCCAAAAAATTATGCAACTTCCCTTCATAGCTCTTTCAAAAAGGAAAGAAAAATAAAGACTGATTCTAATCAACATAAATCTTCTCTCCTTTCAAAAGAAAATGAATATAGAAGGAATAAAATTACAAGAAGAGCTCCCCCCAAAATGTATCAACATTTGTTTCTTGGCTATTGTTTCTCTTGCAATAATTTTGGGCATAAAACATTACATTGTAGAGCTTGTGGAAATAACAATAATCATAATGTTGAAAGATATGGTCATAAAAACATCAAGAATAATAATAATCAAGAGAATATAAACTATAATTCATTCTCTCCATTACAAGATTACAATGTTGAATGATACAAATGCAACAATTTTGGTCACAAAGCTAGCAATTGTAGACTACCAAAGCATCCCATAAAGACTTCCAAAATTCAAGAATAAAAGCATAAGAAGACATGGAAAGAAAAACAAATGGAAGAAAAGGAAACAGAGTGTAAGGTAGCCTTATATGCTAAAGATAAAAGGATTCAATGGTATGTTGACAGTGGATGTTCAAATAATGTTGTTATCACATAATACTTTCTAAGGGTCACAAAGTGAACCCGTCCTTTTCTTGCATAGGTATCAGCCTTGAGCTCAAAACCTAGCTTTTAGAACAATCTATTTCATGCTTGAAGCACAATCAACAAGCAGTTTAGTCTTTCAGCGTTGGAGATTCCTGGAGAAGTTCATATCAACGGCTCATTGACATTCGAAACCTTAAATTTGCATGAAGTATAGCATCAGGGAAAAACCTCAAAGTAAGCATGAGTCGTTGATCTTAAGGGGGACAAGTGGTAGTTGATCCAAGTGTTCAAGGAAATTAGCTTCGAGAGTTTCGAAGTGAGAAGTGCATAAAAATTCTGAAGAGATAAAGCCCGAACTCCTGAAGCAATCATGGACCATTGATATCAAAATTAGCATGGAGCCATTGATCTTAGTGGCAATGCCTCCCAAAGTCCCAAAGACTTGAAGCGCCCGAAGTCCCGAAGTGCTGAAGCACGTGGAAACATATCCTTTGCTTCGGGGGTCTTTCCTCCATGGGGTTTTTCATGTTTCACTTTGAAAACACCCAAAGGTTGAAGGCCCAGAGTAAGTCTCAGTTGCCTGATTCAAATGGACACACGACAAAAAATCTAGAGTTTTGGAGGAAAGAAAAGGGGGGAAAAGCTTGAATACCCGAAGTAGCTGTCGATCATTGATTGATAAGGGAGAAAAAGAGCCATCGATCTGGTTAAAGGGGTCAAAGTCCCGAAACAAGAAAAAAGTCGTGGATTGAAGAGGATGCACATCGCCAGATCTATAGCTCTGGCTAAAGGCGCATTGAAGAGGGTGAGTTTTGATATTTGATTTACCTGAAGTCCAAAGCCACAAAGGGATCTCAACCGTCAATCTCTAGAGTCCACACGTCTTTAGATACTTAAATTCAGATGTTTTTCTTCAAGGAAAAAAAAGTTTTAGTTTTCAGTTTACCTGAGCCTGGAGACCTGAAGGAGATCTCATTCATTGTTTTAAGAGGATATGTGGCAGTCATCAGTATGGACATGTGGCACACTCGTCGGTCATGACACCAGGCACCTATTTGGCATTGACACATGGAACTTAGTCCAGGCAGTCGTGGGCATATCATTCGATTCTTTCTTAGTGACACGTGTCACTTCTCTTTCATGAAACGTCAACATAGCAGTGACAGGTCATTCTTCAGGAGGTGTTATTGTTCAAATTCAAGAGTAGCGACCCCCTTCCCCAAGGCACAGTTTGGAAGATTCTATAGTTGGCGGGCGGTTAATCTTGGTAGTAGCGCTAAATCTAGTAGGTGCACCCAGATCGTAGACCACGTGTAGATCAATGACCATGCTTCATTGTGGCGATGCAACTTGCTCGATCTATAAAATTATTGAGTGGTCCTGCAATTGAAACCGTGGTTTGGCAAAAGTGATACGTGGCAGAAGGCGGTGGATTGCAAGCCCAAAAGAAGTGTGAGTTCAAACCTCTTTTGACGGCCCCACAATCATGTGCTCATATAGTGTCCAATCCGAGAGTAGTGCATGACATCCCCCTAGGCACTAAGCCTTGTCTCGATCTCAAGGGTTCAGTTAATAAATGAAAGTATTGGTGGTTGAAACCTTGACTCACTTAGTAATTGGAAGGCATAAAAGGTCCAGCCATGGGGACTGAACCGTTAGCTCGTTGTAACCCTGTAGATAGATTTCCTTGCAAAAACCATGCCGATCCGAGCTCACATCTGACAGAGGGATATATGCACAGTCTGACAGAAGACTGCTCAGACACAATGCTTTGAATGTAGTGATCAGATCACACTCTTGATAGTCGGGGACTATTCTGAGTATACATAAGTAGTTTTGATATTTTGTTAAGGTCATCAACTGGTTGAGCATAGCTCCCTATTTTGTAATGTTTTGATGCTAGAACTGTTCTTTGGTTATGTACCAAATTTGAGACTTTCATGTTAATATAAATCATCTTCTTTTCATCTCTCTATAAAAACTGTGCTAAAACACTCAGGCATGGAGGATCCAGTCGAGGGTTTTTATGTTGTTGTATTGTAGGTTTGATTACAGTGTTATTATGACTAGTTTTAGTTAGGTCCCTTGTTATCTTTTTCCTTCTTACACTGAATGGCTCAGGCATGGAGGATCCAGTCGAGTTGTTGTAGCTACATTGTGATGTAGGTTTGATCATTGTGCTGTTGTGACTGTGTTGTTTGGATATATTTTAGTGTCTGAAGCTTGATCTCAAGAGTGATCTTGAGTCTGAGTTTTTCTTCTCCAAGATGCTTGAAAGCTTGATGCTTATAGCATTCTTGTTCACCTTTCTCACTAAGTCTTCCCTCTGCTCATACTTAAAATCAATTCAGTAACTGAATTTAATGTGGCCCTCACTTCCATGTTCATTTCCTGTCTAGTTTCATGTTGAACATCATTCATATATTGAGTTTTGTATATTGAAATCCACTCATATAAAACCAACATCCACCAAAATATTTGATGGGTGCTAGGCTTATCCTCCCGCAATTTGAGGGTGACTCTTAGTGCTAACATTCTTGGTGCCATTGCTGGGGAATGAATTGAAGACATTTACCTTGGATAGAATGACAAAGAGATTCTGATTCTAAAGGTGCATAAGTTATCAGAACCATTGAAGATTGCAACTTGCACCTGGCGACTCCACTGTTTCAACTCCACTGTTTCAGTTGTAGCTTCCAGAGGCATACACACGAGGTATATTCCATAGTTGCCTCTAGCTACACCTGAAGCTGACCTAGAGAGGATTATCAAGAAAATAAATCTTTCTCAAGAAGGCTTTAGTTGTTGCCTTAGATTGAAAATCTCCCTGGGAGAACGACAACAATTAGATCTAGCCTTTTGATGGTGAACAAAGACCAGACACATTCAGATTGCATAAAATTTACCTTGCGACTCCACAATCAAATACTCCACTGGGGAGGATCGTGTTGACATAAATATGACCATACCGAAGGGGAAGACCAGGTATCAGTTTATAAGCTTGCTTCATGAAATCCTATTTTTCTTTATCAACTCATTTCTCTCTTTCCCTTTACATATAAAGAAGATTATCCTCTGTTTTTTCTATTCAGATGATAATACGCCTTCCTTTATTTATCCATCCTTGGAAGAAGAAGAAATTCCCTCTTCTTGTGTTGTAGATGCTGATCTTGTGTCTTCACCTCAGCCTATTCATAAAAGTGAGATTTTTTTGGCAGCCAACTCACATTTTTTATGATCCTATAAGCTGCCTACACCTATGTTTTGCAAACATCATTCTTTTTCGTCGCAATTTTCAGTGAACGACATTTTCATACTTGCGACGTTTACACACTTATTTTTGTTTTGTTTTCACGACTGTAAGCGTGAAAACTTCTCCTTTCGAAGTTGTATTTCAATCACTATCTGAACTGTCATGATCTCTTTTTCGATATGCCTATTGCGATTATCTTTTATTTATCATACAACTAGCTAGATCCTTTGATCGGTACTTATACTTCAATTGATTGTGTAACTTGGTCTTATTGAGTTTGTAAGGCATTGAGCATTTGGGTTTGCACTTTATATGACTTTNGGGAAACCTCCAACATAGTAGAGCTTTATTACAATAATATCCAAGACAAATATCCAATATATTTATACTAATTCTACCTTCTAAGGAAACTTCTAGAGGAAGATCTTTCTAGAAGTGGAAGCTTCTATTAGGTCTTATTACATTGACTTATTCTCCTTTATTTATTTATTAGGCCTTATTAACTAATGTCGGCCTTTATTACATAGAAAAAATATCCTAATAATTAATGACCCATGAAGAGGGGTTAGGATCGGATCCTAACAGTCTCTTCAGGACTACTCCGCTAGTTCACTTTCAACATCATCTGGCCATGACCCTTAGTTTTTGCAACCTTGAGATGTGGCTCACGGTTTGACTCCTTTAGAGGGGTTAGGATTTGTAGGTGCCAAATAATATTGGCCCTCAAAATTGGGTAGGAAGTCTGCGTTGAATCATGCTCAAGAAAAGGCTATTCGGGAAGTGTCTCAGGGTCGTCAATGACTCATCTATAGGGTTATGAGAGTAGGAACTACTCCAAAGATGGTCTCCCATTGAAGATAATGATAATCAACATGAGGGGCTTGGGGGGAGGCCTAAAAAGTTATCCCTTAGGATATTTGTTTTGCAGGATCATCTAGATATAGTTTTTATTCAATAAACAATGGGAAAATGTGATCCAATCATCCATGATCTTTCCATATTAATGTCGAGCTAGATATTCCATGGTTTGGATTTTTCTGGGTCATCAGGGAGCCTAATCACTGGTATTTCCTCTTCAGCAACACTTACCAGTTTTGTTTTTGTGCATTCAGGTTTGTGCACAAAGGTTGTCAGTAAAGAAGATGAGCTAGTTTGGGCCTACAATTACTCAGGTGGGAGATTTATGGCTAAGTTGGGGTACCTAGCTATGTGCTATGAGTAGGAAACAACTGATCGATGGTGGCATAGCAAATTTGGGCCTTGGAACAAATGACTAGGGCGAATTGTAGGCTCTGTTTACACTTCTTGAATGTGCATTAAGCCGAGATGTGCACTCATTGCAAGTTTTGGGGTATTCCAAGTTAGTTAGATTGGATGTCGGATGTAAATTCCATTGTAAATCTGGATTTTCTAAATCTTGTCTAGAAACTAAAAATTGTGTCTGCTCTCTTTCATTTTATCAGTTTTCGGCATGTGTTTCAGGAGCATAACATAAACTCTGATAGTCTATCCAAATATGCTCTCAATTTGGATGTTAATATGTTGGTTCAAGAGGAGTACTCTGGTGGTGAGTTTCTCCCTTACAGAGAGAGTAAATTTTGTGATCTATACAATTACATGGTCAGACATTTTGTCTTGTTTTTTTTTGACTCTAGCAGTACCGTTCATACTTTTTTCGATATCTCTATGGATATTTATGAAATTATGATGATAGGTAGTTTAGCTAGTCTAAATATTTTTGGATGATATTAGAGGCTAAAGTAGATGCGTTGGAGCCCCTATGTATTGTAAATTTTTACCTTTGGAATAAAAGTTATGCTTTCTTTGGTGTTTTTTTTTTTTGAAAAAATAATAAAAAATAAGAACGATGTTTAGAAAAAATAAAAATAGGGGATGTTGGGGAGGTGAGGGCGATGGGTAGGGGCATGAGGGATTTCTGGGGGAGGGGGAGAGGGTGGGAAAGTGATTCCAAGAAAATAATTACAGTGCAATATATCAATAGGAATAATTCAAACATCTTCTTCATTAATATAAATTAGGGTTTGAAAAGGAAAATTCATAACATTCTAGAGTTAAAAGAAGAGTCTCTCTGTTGTGAGGAACACACTTGGAGGAATTCTAGGGATGACATTGGGAAGATGATTGAACTAAGTCATCTACTATGTTATGGTTATTGGTTGCCTGCGCATGAGAGTTGAGGGCATTATGTCATAATGGAACCTTCGATGCCTTAGTGGGAAGGTCAACATTGGTTCAAGGTATTTGCAAAGGTCCATTGGTAGATGGGAGAGGATCAAAAGAGTTAGTAGGCGGTTTTTTTGGAGGCATATTGTAATAACGAGATCAGGTGGTTAGGTTACCATCGATAGAATCCAGATAAATGATATGATAATTTCCATTTCTAGGAGGGTTGGAAGTTGGAGGTGGTCCAGGAGGAGTGGCCTTGGTGGTGGACACAAGTCCTTGTGTTGGAAGCAGGTTTCTCAACACAAGTAGTTGCAATAAGGAAGGTTGGGTGGGTTGAATGTTATCTTTCTTAACAGCCTTACCCACTTCCCACACACGATGCATCTCTGGTAACAAGGGACACTCATAATTATAATTCCCATAGACACCGCACCTAGCATAAGGTTTATTAGTGCAAAGTTAGGATTCTTCCCATGTTTACATTGGGGATTGTTACCTTGCCCTTGGGTTGTGGCATGCAAGTTCCCCCCAACATTGGTATTAGGCAACTAGTTTGGATTTCCAGTGTTCCCTTGATTTTGGTTATTTTTCTTACCCTTCACCTTCCCCTTCTTATTACTCTTCTTATTTTGAATAAGGGGGTTAGTTTATGGCCATTCACTGTAGTGCAATTACAAATTATTAAATCAACCAAGATATTTTATCATCAATATAGCATTACTCACTCATAGAAACTAATCCTATAATATGATTCTACCATTCATATGTATTCACCATAGTTCATAAATGATAAAAAGTATCTCATCACAAGACACATATTATATCCAATAGTTCGGAAGGAAAACAAAAAGAAAAGGTGACATCTCACTAATACCAATTGAGTGGGCCCAACCTCTAGAGGCCTAGGTTATCGAATGCTCAAAACAAAGTCAACAAGCTAATTGTGCATCCATTGGAATAAAAACTCCAATTTTATATTGAGAATAGTACAATAGGTTTACACACTTTGTTCTACTCTATATATCTCCATCCCTACTCAAGAGTATGAGACTCATATATATAAGAGTTTGAATGCATTTTGAGTTAATGACATATAAAAACAATACAACTAGTAATAGAACGGATCTAAATTCCCTATCTTCGGATTGGATGTTGAGACTGAAGAGGTTGTGATCTTGTTAATGATCACAACCTTCGATACTTCTGGGAGTTTGAAAAAATTAAGTTAAGAAAAGATGCCCTGATCCACTTTCTTGAAATTATGCTAAAGACTGGTATATTGGTTAATCCTTGGATACCTTGTCTGTTCGAGCACTTAGAATCCAAACAAGTTTCCCTATAATTTCACTAAAGAGTGATACATTTTTTTCATCTTGATTTCTCTGTTTAGGAGGTATCTTTTGTTGGTGCCAATTGACCCGGTCATTGAATTTATTCATCAATTATGCTCCCAATTTTGTCATGTCAAGAATCTAGATGCATTGGGGAGGTTGAGGAATTTGAAGGATGATTCCTCATTGAAACATCCATCTCAACAAAAAATGATCATAAGAGAATCTACAAACCTTTAATATAAATTTATCATATTATATAAAACCTAGTTCAACAAGTTCATGGCAACAACCAAACATTCACTAGATTATCTCCATAAAAAATAAAACACTTAAAAATCAGTCCATTAATACCTAATAAACCTTATAAGCCAAATATTTGGTAAATGGGATACTTTCTAGGACAAACATGAACTCAAGAGGGATAAGTAGTCAATAGAAATGGATATAGATAGATAAAAATGATGTCATTTTAGGGATTCATCACCCCCCACCCCCCAAAAAAATTGTCACATGTCCTCATGCAACCCTTCATTCTCATTTAGGAAGTCTTGAATGGATGTCACTCTAGTTGAAGGATGGATGACCAAATTCCTCCAAGGTGTAGAAACCAAAATATCTATCCACTTGAATCCATTGGTCTATCTCTACAAACTCATCCTAGTGTAAAGATGTTCTATTTTCCCTGGTGGGGCACTAGATGAGGGGGAAATGGAATCTTAATCCCATCCATTTGTTGCCACTTCTTCTCATGGAATTCACATAGTATTATGATATGTCTAAGGCAAGGTTGAAAAATGGATATGCAGTAGGATCCCTTTCTGTCAAGGGGGCGGTTAACCCCATCCATTTGTCATGAGAGGCCAACAATTATTTTAGAGCATGCTTATGATTCATATCTTCATGGTCAACAATTACTAGTTGTTGGTTTTGTCTAAATCTCACTGCACTTCTTGGATCAACCAATAGTTAGTAGTAATTCTCCATAAAAACCATGGGTAAAGGGTGCTCATATCTAATGATAAAGTTGGGGCTAGCCTCTTCTCTTTCATAAAATATTGAAGCTTCCTTCCGCACAATTTGAGAGAAAGCTTGAAGATAATATCCCCGACATAGGGGTTCAAATTCCACCTAGAATCTGAAGAGATTTAGCTTATAAACTTTATTTATCATATCTTAGTTACAACCATTGCATTAATGATATTTGGAATAGGCACACAAAATAAACATGAGAAACAAATTCTGGAAACAACACCACTTAACACAAATTTATTTATCACAGGTCTATGCATACAAAAATGTATTTTTCCCAAACTAATATGTAGGGACTGTACCACCTATACGGGTCCGTACACTCACAGGTTTCACTCAAGGTGATCGTACAACAAAAATGTGATTACAACATCACTGGGTTTTTACCTCAATCTTCAACAAAAACATTGATAAAAAAAACTTCTCTTTTACCTTCATACCTAGTATGACTTCCTTTGCTAGCCGGTGATCCATACGGGATCCGTACCACTCGTACAGACTCCCTCTTTCTCAGAATTTTTCTGGATTTACTTGTAGGTATCCCTAGCTCAGCCTCCTTTCCTCTGCTTAGCCTCCTCTTCTTGCTTTGCTAGACCTGACTTGGTCTAGTTATTGACCCTACTCGGCCTCCCTTTCCTTTGTCTCCTTGATTATGTTCGACCCTCTAATGTTGGTCCGACTTAACTATGTTATCTGATCTCCTTAGAGGAACCTCTCTCTCTTAGTCGACTATGTTCACTTGAGATGATGTGTGTAATGATACCTTCTAGGTTATTTGTAACCCTATCCTTTCCTCTCATGCAATCCTGGACCTTGGATCTTCTTATCAAAATCTTGATCTAGTGGTGGGGACTTAATCAAGTATTGAGATCACTTAAGTCACATCCAACGACTATTACTTAATCTCATGTTGATTTGAGTGGTCCCCACCAATATAGTTTTGTCTAGGCATATGTCAGGCCTCTTCCACACTAATAGACACCCCTAGTGTGGAAGTACCTTCCCAAGCTACATAATATAAAACACTCTCTTAGCGGGGGAGGTACTTCCACTGGAGATACCTCCTCCATGATCCACATCACTGTGAGTCTTTCCCTATGAATCTGAGAGACCCATCCTCTTTATGTATGGATACTTGATCTTCTCTGCTTGGTCATTTTTACTATGACCTATACCAGAATCATCTGAGTATCCCCACTCCTCTAGTTGAGTCCATTCCCACCACGTGGGTCTGTTGAGGATAACTTCTTGTTCCCTTAATCATGATATAACATAATCACTACTTTCCTCTTTTAAATTATAGATAGGTTTCCCCCACAACTTGTATAGGCTATCTTCACTTATGCCTATCATCATAGGTGGCCCCGATGTTTTGTTTAAAAAAAATCGAATGTGTACACCACATCCAAAGAAGGTGACACCATAGCCTTGATGTTCTAAGGCCGATATTGAGAGCACACTAACTCTCATGCTTGGTACATAAAGTACCCCTGACACCCTAAGAATTATTCCTGATTCTTTACCTTGGATTGCCACCATGCTAGAATGCACACCACACTTCACAAAGCCTAAATATTGGGATGTGACTTGTGGAACCACTGTCTATATACCATCATGTCTTGGTCTTGTCCTCTACATCCAACAACATAATGTATTCATCTCAAAACATTATAGAGAACTCATGAGATGTGACAACCAACTATCGCTCTGCTTCCTCATATTTTTCTTCAATTTCCACTGAGGTTTCTACCTCCTTCCTTTTTCCTTTTGTACCATAGCCCTTCTTGGATTGAAAGCACTAGCTGGAAAAATTTCCAAATACTCCACACACATAGCATTGGACATGTGAGAGGTCTTTCTTAGGTCTCTCGTTTGTGGATCCTCCTCCGAAGGTTGTTCCTCTTCTGCTTATGCCAACCCTCTTGGAGGTGAGAGTGATATTCTCCTCCTCTTCCTCCTCATTCACATTTCTCCATCTCCTGATCTCATCTTGGCTACAGTCATTCCATAACCTTTCCCAATCTTATAGATTCTCTCTGGCTTCTACCTCTGCAATGAAGGAATCCCACTCCTTTGGGAATCCCCTTAAGGCTAAACGAACTATCTCGATTGGGGATAATTTTACCCCTACTGCAAGGAGTTCATCTAGTAGTTATTTCACTTTGGTGAGGTAGAATGTAAACCCTTCCCCTTTATACATATTTGTTTGATCAAGTCTCTCTTTGAGAGCCATGATTTTGCTCTCATGATTGGCTTCAAGCAACCCCTTCAGATGTGACCACATTTCATGAGATGTTTGCATATCACAAATGTTTGGTACCATATGATCCTTCAATCCATCTGGAAGGATCCTCTGAGCTATGGTTTCTAGAGAATAATTTAATTCTTTGTCCTTAGCATCAGTGGGGATTGTGACTTTCTTCTCAAAAATACCCCATATTTTTCTCTCTTGAAGGGAATTCTTCATTCTGTACTTCCATTGTATGTAGTTGGAGGCACCATGAAGTCCATCCTCATATTTGATATTTGTAGCCATCTTGATACTTAGTTTCAACCTCTTCTAAAAAACCTTTGTCAGTACTTTCAATGGGCAGACTTGTACCAACTCTAAATTTCTCCCTCTTTCTCTGAGCAGATCGAACCTGCTCGATCCTCTTCTCCCACTTCATCTTAGAAGGTACGACCTCCCCTTTTAATCTTCTACTTTACTTGTCTCTAATAACACAAATATTCTACACCTCTTTTGGCGCTGTAAGAAATTTGGCTCTGATACCATGAAGAGATTTAACTTATAAACTTTATTTTTCAGATCTTATTTATAGCCATTACATTAATGATATTTGGAATAGCCACACAAAATAAACATAGGAAACAAATTCTAGAAACAACACCACTTAACACACAATTTCTTTATCACAGGTCTGTGCATACAAAAATGTATTTCTCCCAAACTGATATGCAGGGATTGTACGGGTCCATACACTCACAAGTTTCACTCAGGGAGACCAAACAAAAAAAATGTGATTACAACATAACTGATTTTTACCTCAATGTTCAACAAAAACACTAATAAACAAAACTTCTCTTCTACCTTCAGACCTGATATGACTTCCTTTGTTGGATGGTGATCCGTACTGGATCCGTACCACTCGTATGAACTCCCTCCTTCTGGGATTTTTGATAGCTTTAATTGCAGATAGCCCTAGCTCGAACTCTTTTCCTCTACTTAGCCTCATCTTCTTTCTTTGCTAGACCCGACTTGGTCTAGATATTGTCCCTACTCGACCTCCCTTTCCTTTGTCTCCTTGATTCTGCTAGACCCTCTAATGTTGGTTCGACTTAACTCTAGTATTTGATCTCCTTAGAGGTTCCTCTCTCTCTTAGTCAACTACCTTCACTTGAGATGATGTGTGGAATGAGGCCTTATAGGTTATTTGTAACCCTATCCTTTCCTCTCATGCAATCTTGGCCCTTGGATCTTCTTATCAATATCTTGATCCAGTGGTGGTGACTTAATGAAGAATTGAGATCACTTAAGTCACATCCAACAATTGTGGCTTAATCTCATGTTGATTTGAGTGGTCCCCACCAATATAGTGTTTTCTAGGCATAAGTTATGCCTCTTCCACACTACTAGACACCCCTAGTGTGGAAGTACCTGCCCAAGCTACATAATTTAACATAATCATTTTGCAATAGAAAATTAAACTAATACAGTTTACAAAGCAAGTTTTGGTCATTGGATGAAATTGAAGAGACTCTATCGATAAAATCTTCTCAAGTACGTATTTCACTTGAGTGTCCAATGGCTATTCATTGGATTCGGATTCAAGTCCATCTCTCTTGCAAAAATAAAACATAGATTCTTGAAGGAGCTTTGCAAGATAATGATTGTAAGGCCAATCCACACACATATTGTACCTCGTGCTGACTATGTGCCTATTATCGCATAGATTGTATATCATGTAGAGTCCTTCACGATCCCAACCAATGGACACCAAACTAGGACACGACCCACTGTCACCTCAGGAATATCCCTGGGTGACCCCTGGGGGGAAAGGACTGCGGATGGTCAAAGACCGTAAGGGATCATGATACAATATTTGATGGGCTAGGATGGAGATGGGAAAGATGAAGAAAACAAGGTAATGTGACAGAGGAGGATGAAAGCCTAAGTACCCACAAGGACGATTCAACCTAAACCAACTATGCACTAAGTCCAATGCCCAAGTATAAGTCCCGCCTAAGGCAATAGGTAACAAGTGTTTGAGGAAGTATTTATCTTATGCAATTAAGGGTGATTAGTCACAAGTTATATTCGGTGGAACAACAATATCATTTAATTATCCAATTTCAATTACATAAAATAGATGTATGTTCTACACTTGTCTTTTTCAATATAAGAAATAAGATCAGATTTGAAAACACTTATAATAGTAGTAGAAATGAAATATCTATAAGCTCTTTATCATCAACAAACACTTCAAAATCAACCAATTAGATCAAAGGATAACAATGTAAAGATACTTTGGAAATTATTTCAATATTTCTAGAATGCATAAAGGTGATTATTCAGTGATTTATTAACAATTATTATGACCTAACCAAATATGATATGATTTGAAACAAAAACAAGTAACTCTTCAGATCAACAAGGTAATCATTAAATAAAACCCCAAAATTCACTTAGAATCAAATGATTTCCAACAATTTCTCAATGAAAAGGGCACACCATTCAATGATTCCTAAGAAATTTTCAAACATGTACCAGATTTGATATAACTACTGCAACAGAGAAATCATCAAATAAAACTAGCTAAAAACTATCTAACTAGCCTCATAAAAACAACCTAAACATTTGAGACCAATTATCAATCAACTAGGAAGCAAAACTAGCTAAGTTAACATACTAATCTAGGAACCTAGGCAAGCTGTCTTAAACTAATTTACTTCATAAAATTGAAGCCCTATGGCTATAGCATTCATTGAGGTACAATAGATTATCCAACCACTAGATCATAAATCTAATCCACTAAATCTAAATCCCTACTCAATCCACACAATTAAATCCCTACTCCATCTATGGTTTGACTGTGGAAAGCCAAGAAAATAATGTTTAGAGCCCCAAAACGACCCTGGAAGTACATAAAGATGTATTGACATGAAAACTTCCAAAATAAGCTAGTTGGAATAGGTGGGTGGCCACCAATATCCACCTAGATGCTATGTATGGATTTAGGACAACCTCATAAGTGTAGAACCTAAA
The DNA here is from genome assembly GCA_000966675.3 of Picea glauca. NCBI lineage: Eukaryota > Viridiplantae > Streptophyta > Pinopsida > Pinales > Pinaceae > Picea > Picea glauca. Next base: position 89,699 of record JZKD02S1662479.1, read on the forward strand.
ATTACAAAGAAATGTCCCCATTACAGAGAAATGTGCTTAATTGAAAACTGTCAAGATGAGCCAGTTGAAATTTGGAACAGGTGGGTGGCCACCAATATCCACCTGGATAAAAAAATCAATAAAAAACAATTAGACTATGAAAAGCTAGAGGCCAAAATTGTTTTTCTGAAAAGAGAACTTGAGAAGGGAAACAACTAATCAAGATTTGAAAAATGTTTAAGAATCTTGGATGATATTCTTAATAGTCAAAGATCATCAAGAAATAAGTCAGTACTGGGTTATTATAAAAATAAATCTAACAAAATCTCTAACTCTACATCTCAAGAAACTAACAAAAATCCAAAAAATTATGCAACTTCCCTTCATAGCTCTTTCAAAAAGGAAAGAAAAATAAAGACTGATTCTAATCAACATAAATCTTCTCTCCTTTCAAAAGAAAATGAATATAGAAGGAATAAAATTACAAGAAGAGCTCCCCCCAAAATGTATCAACATTTGTTTCTTGGCTATTGTTTCTCTTGCAATAATTTTGGGCATAAAACATTACATTGTAGAGCTTGTGGAAATAACAATAATCATAATGTTGAAAGATATGGTCATAAAAACATCAAGAATAATAATAATCAAGAGAATATAAACTATAATTCATTCTCTCCATTACAAGATTACAATGTTGAATGATACAAATGCAACAATTTTGGTCACAAAGCTAGCAATTGTAGACTACCAAAGCATCCCATAAAGACTTCCAAAATTCAAGAATAAAAGCATAAGAAGACATGGAAAGAAAAACAAATGGAAGAAAAGGAAACAGAGTGTAAGGTAGCCTTATATGCTAAAGATAAAAGGATTCAATGGTATGTTGACAGTGGATGTTCAAATAATGTTGTTATCACATAATACTTTCTAAGGGTCACAAAGTGAACCCGTCCTTTTCTTGCATAGGTATCAGCCTTGAGCTCAAAACCTAGCTTTTAGAACAATCTATTTCATGCTTGAAGCACAATCAACAAGCAGTTTAGTCTTTCAGCGTTGGAGATTCCTGGAGAAGTTCATATCAACGGCTCATTGACATTCGAAACCTTAAATTTGCATGAAGTATAGCATCAGGGAAAAACCTCAAAGTAAGCATGAGTCGTTGATCTTAAGGGGGACAAGTGGTAGTTGATCCAAGTGTTCAAGGAAATTAGCTTCGAGAGTTTCGAAGTGAGAAGTGCATAAAAATTCTGAAGAGATAAAGCCCGAACTCCTGAAGCAATCATGGACCATTGATATCAAAATTAGCATGGAGCCATTGATCTTAGTGGCAATGCCTCCCAAAGTCCCAAAGACTTGAAGCGCCCGAAGTCCCGAAGTGCTGAAGCACGTGGAAACATATCCTTTGCTTCGGGGGTCTTTCCTCCATGGGGTTTTTCATGTTTCACTTTGAAAACACCCAAAGGTTGAAGGCCCAGAGTAAGTCTCAGTTGCCTGATTCAAATGGACACACGACAAAAAATCTAGAGTTTTGGAGGAAAGAAAAGGGGGGAAAAGCTTGAATACCCGAAGTAGCTGTCGATCATTGATTGATAAGGGAGAAAAAGAGCCATCGATCTGGTTAAAGGGGTCAAAGTCCCGAAACAAGAAAAAAGTCGTGGATTGAAGAGGATGCACATCGCCAGATCTATAGCTCTGGCTAAAGGCGCATTGAAGAGGGTGAGTTTTGATATTTGATTTACCTGAAGTCCAAAGCCACAAAGGGATCTCAACCGTCAATCTCTAGAGTCCACACGTCTTTAGATACTTAAATTCAGATGTTTTTCTTCAAGGAAAAAAAAGTTTTAGTTTTCAGTTTACCTGAGCCTGGAGACCTGAAGGAGATCTCATTCATTGTTTTAAGAGGATATGTGGCAGTCATCAGTATGGACATGTGGCACACTCGTCGGTCATGACACCAGGCACCTATTTGGCATTGACACATGGAACTTAGTCCAGGCAGTCGTGGGCATATCATTCGATTCTTTCTTAGTGACACGTGTCACTTCTCTTTCATGAAACGTCAACATAGCAGTGACAGGTCATTCTTCAGGAGGTGTTATTGTTCAAATTCAAGAGTAGCGACCCCCTTCCCCAAGGCACAGTTTGGAAGATTCTATAGTTGGCGGGCGGTTAATCTTGGTAGTAGCGCTAAATCTAGTAGGTGCACCCAGATCGTAGACCACGTGTAGATCAATGACCATGCTTCATTGTGGCGATGCAACTTGCTCGATCTATAAAATTATTGAGTGGTCCTGCAATTGAAACCGTGGTTTGGCAAAAGTGATACGTGGCAGAAGGCGGTGGATTGCAAGCCCAAAAGAAGTGTGAGTTCAAACCTCTTTTGACGGCCCCACAATCATGTGCTCATATAGTGTCCAATCCGAGAGTAGTGCATGACATCCCCCTAGGCACTAAGCCTTGTCTCGATCTCAAGGGTTCAGTTAATAAATGAAAGTATTGGTGGTTGAAACCTTGACTCACTTAGTAATTGGAAGGCATAAAAGGTCCAGCCATGGGGACTGAACCGTTAGCTCGTTGTAACCCTGTAGATAGATTTCCTTGCAAAAACCATGCCGATCCGAGCTCACATCTGACAGAGGGATATATGCACAGTCTGACAGAAGACTGCTCAGACACAATGCTTTGAATGTAGTGATCAGATCACACTCTTGATAGTCGGGGACTATTCTGAGTATACATAAGTAGTTTTGATATTTTGTTAAGGTCATCAACTGGTTGAGCATAGCTCCCTATTTTGTAATGTTTTGATGCTAGAACTGTTCTTTGGTTATGTACCAAATTTGAGACTTTCATGTTAATATAAATCATCTTCTTTTCATCTCTCTATAAAAACTGTGCTAAAACACTCAGGCATGGAGGATCCAGTCGAGGGTTGTTATGTTGTTGTATTGTAGGTTTGATTACAGTGTTATTATGACTAGTTTTAGTTAGGTCCCTTGTTATATTTTTCCTTCTTACACTGAATGGCTCAGGCATGGAGGATCCAGTCGAGTTGTTGTAGCTACATTGTGATGTAGGTTTGATCATTGTGCTGTTGTGACTGTGTTGTTTGGACATATTTTAGTGTCTGAAGCTTGATCTCAAGAGTGATATTGAGTCTGAGTTTTTCTTCTCCAAGATGCTTGAAAGCTTGATGCTTATAGCATTCTTGTTCACCTTTCTCACTAAGTCTTCCCTCTGCTCACACTTAAAATCAATTTAGTAACTGAATTTAATGTGGCCCTCACTTCCATGTTCATTTATTGTCCAGTTTCATGTTGAACATCATTCATATATTGAGTTTTGTATATTGAACTCCACTCATATAAAACCAACATCCACCAAAATATTTGATGGGTGCTAGGCTTATCCTCCCGCAATTTGAGGGTGACTCTCAGTGATAACATTCTTGGTGCCATTGCTGGGGAATGAATTGAAGACATTTACCTTGGATAGAATGACAAAGAGATTTTGATTCTAAAGGTGCATAAGATATCAGAACCATTGAAGATTGCAGCTTGCACCTGGCGACTCCACTATTTCAACTCCACTGTTTCAGTTGTAGCTTCTAGAGGCATACACACGAGGTATATTCCATAGTTGCCTCTAGCTACACCTGAAGCTGACCTAGAGAGGATTATCAAGAAAATAAATCTTTCTCAAGAAGGCTTTAGTTGTTTCCTTAGATTGAAAATCTCCCTGGGAGAACGACAACAATTAGATCTAGCCTTTTGATGGTGAACAAAGACCAGACACATTCAGATTGCATAAAATTTACCTTGCGACTCCACAATCAAATACTCCACTGGGGAGGATCGTGTTGACATAAATATGACCATACCGAAGGGGAAGACCAGGTATCAGTTTATAAGCTTGCTTCATGAAATCCTATTTTTCTTTATCAACTCATTTCTCTCTTTCCCTTTACATATAAAGAAGATTATCCTCTGTTTTTTCTATTCAGATGATAATACGCCTTCCTTTATTTATCCATCCTTGGAAGAAGAAGAAATTCCCTCTTCTTGTGTTGTAGATGCTGATCTTGTGTCTTCACCTCAGCCTATTCATAAAAGTGAGATTTTTTTGGCAGCCAACTCACATTTTTTATGATCCTATAAGCTGCCTACACCTATGTTTTGCAAACATCATTCTTTTTCGTCGCAATTTTCAGTGAACGACATTTTCATACTTGCGACGTTTACACACTTATTTTTGTTTTGTTTTCACGACTGTAAGCGTGAAAACTTCTCCTTTCGAAGTTGTATTTCAATCACTATCTGAACTGTCATGATCTCTTTTTCGATATGCCTATTGCGATTATCTTTTATTTATCATACAACTAGCTAGATCCTTTGATCGGTACTTATACTTCAATTGATTGTGTAACTTGGTCTTATTGAGTTTGTAAGGCATTGAGCATTTGGGTTTGCACTTTATATGACTTTCCTGACCATTGATTCTATGGAAATGCATGGGGGTTATGATTAAATTTTATAGATGTCTTTTGATATAATCCTTATGTTAATGTTTTCATAACTTTTGGATTGTCAACTATATGCAATATCGTTTTGGAACCTTGCTTAAACTTTTGATTATATGAATTGATACATTGGCGCATAGTTGACTTTGGTTTTGATTTATATGTCAGATGTGTAAACACTATGGCATAACGTTTTCACACATTGGTATACACATCTGATTTCATTATTTGGGCGCATGACTTAATGGTTGAGCTACTATTATTGATTGAACAACGATGTAAATCGGCGGTTGTACTTGGGTAATGAATATGTTGCATGGTAGACTCCACCACCCTCGCATGATCGTATTTATGCTTATCCCTTTTGGCTTGTTCATTTCTGTTAGCTCGGGCAACTCTGCTCCTGTGTGTGTTGGTGATACAAACCCTCAGCTTACCATGTGCTCGATCCATGGCACCAGTTGTGCGAATCAAGCGAAACGAAAACCAGGCCCTGTTAATGTTTGACAATGCCTGCCAAGATTTGGAGAACAATGGGTGGCTTACCTTTGTGAAATGATTTGAGGGTTTTAACCTCTGTGTAGCACAACGATTTTCCATGACCTTCGATGGCTGTCGAGCCAAGGTAGGCGACATACAAGTGGAAATTGATGAGAAATTTATCAGTCTTGCCACGGGGTTGCCTGCCTATGGACAACATTGGTTCAAGAATTGCAAGGTCAAGGAGGTCCCATGGACACTGTTGTTCCTCTCGCACAAAGTCACCTCTTGTGATAGAGGTATGCCCATCTCTGCACTTAAACCACGATGGCACGATACGTTGATGATAATTAAACAGTTCGTGACTTGTGAAGGTCGATACGGACTTGTGTTCCTCCACCACCTGCATTTGCTTATGATTTTTATGGGATACTCTCTCAATATGCCCTTTTATTTTCATCGTAGCCTGTTTAAAATGTCGAAGAAGTTCAAAAGGAACCAAGCTGACAGTAGCCTGTTTCACTATGGGCTTATTAAGCTTATTGTTGTTTATCATTTGAGTTTGCACGGGGATAGCTGGAGCATTTTCGTTGCTTGGAATGGTTTCGAGGATCCGAACCCTATACAGGTTGACAAACCTGTGGTGAGTGAGGTCAAGGCTGTACGCCCGGTACCCTTCCATGTCCTACTGCCTAAACCCTCGACCGACCCTCCTATCAACTTACCCGACACTGTAACTAAGAGTGTTGAGACTGTTAATCCTGTGAGCAAAAATCCCAAGGCAAACCCTACTGCTAACGCTAAGGGTAAAAAGAATGCACGTTTGATTTCACGGATGGCAAGGAACAAGCCAAAACCCCCTACTGAGTCAAACCCTATCATCCTAAGTGAGGACTCCGATTTGGAAGTGGAACATTTTTTAGCTAGCGAGTATCCCTACTTGCAGGGTTTGTGTCCCGATCCCCCTTACGATTTCTTATTTAACCTTCCACCCTGCCTAAATAATGACCCTAGCTACCCGAGTATTAAATTTCCTCGTGAAACCCTCGGTCATTTGGCCAAACCCTCACCTTCTCTGTCTAAAACTACACAGTCACCCTGTGACCAATGCAATTCACGGTTAGAACGATATTACAGTGATGTTCCCATGATCCAATCGAAGATTCAGTCACTGGAAGATCAAATTGCAGTACTAACCAGTCAAAAAGTGAAGCTCCAAACAACAAATAAAAAGAAAAAGACAACTGGCTCCATCCTATTCAAAAACGTGGAATCAACCACGACTGTTGTAAATTCCAAACTGGCATAATCAAGCAGCCTCGTCGCTATACAGGTATGATTTGACATCATTTTTGTTTTGTTAATAATCTAGGGTGATATAATGATTTGCATTTAGTTTTTAAATAGCTCAGTCACTCATCCAAACGCCTCTGTCATTCGATGATCATCCTATACATGGCTTCATTTTGATAGAAATAGAAGGAATTTTGATTTGATATATGATTTGCT
>JZKD02S1662479.1:131694-142977 GCA_000966675.3 Picea glauca
TATGAATTAGAAATCACCCCAGCTCAGATTGTGAGAGGCCAAGGGTTATGTAAGTTGGTGGTTGATTCAGAAACATGACATCCAGAAGACAATGATACGCCAAACCTAGGACAAAGTGATCAAAGCCTAATCTATTGCACCCAAAACCTTGTTAGTCCCTAGTATGGCGATATTAGGTTCTGTCTTGAACATGGGTCAACACCTCGTCACTTAGACTGCTCTAAGAGAAGAGCACTGAGGTTAAAGTATGCCTCCTTTCATCTGATTAATGGTGTACTGTTTCGTCAGAATTTTGATGGCATACTGATGCGCTGTCTCGAGAAAGACGAAGCAGAAAAAGTCTTGCTCGAGTTGCATGCAGGAAAATCTGGTGGTCACTTCGGTGGCGACATCACTGCTCATAAGGTTTTAAGAGCTGGTTATTACTGGCCCATGCTTTTTAGAGATTCCCATGCCTTGTGTCGTAAATGTATCATCTGTCAGAAAGCATCAGGGCAATTGTAAAAACCAGCCTTTCCCTTGCAACCNGTTAATGCTGATGTTTGTACGATTTTCTGGTTGTTATTTTTGAGTTGAAATTATCTTTGCTATCCTAATTTGAATTTGTTTATTTTGATAGAGATAACAACTTCTACCAGTGTGTCGCCATTGTTGGAAGCCAACTCATATTTTTTATGATACTATAAGTTGCCTACACCTATGTTTTGCAAACGTCATTCTTTTTCGTCGCAATTTTCAATAAACAACATTTTCATTCTTGCGACGTTTACACACTTATTTTCGTTTTGTTTTCATGACTGTAAGCATGAAAACTTATCCTTTCAAAGTTGTATTTCGATCACTATCTGAACTGTCATTATCTATTTTTCGATATGCCTATTGCGATTATCTTTTATTTATCATACAACTGGCTAGATCCTTTGATCGGTACTTATACTTCGATTGATTATGTAACTTGGTCTTATTGAGTTTGTAAGGCATTGAGCATTTGGGTTTGCACTTTATATGACTTACCTGACCATTGATTCTATGGAAATGCATAGGGGTTATGATTAAATTTTATAGATTTCTTTTGATATAATCCTTATGTTAATGTTTTCATAACTTTTGGATTGTCAACTATATGCAATATCGTTTTGGCACCTTGCTTAAACTTTTGATTATATGAATTGATACATTGGCACATAGTTGACTTTGGTTTTGATTTATATGTCGGATGTGTAAATACTATGGAATAACGTTTGCGCACATTGTTATACACATTTGATTTCATTATTTGGGCGCATGACTTAATGGTTGAGCTACTATTATTGATTGAACAACAATGTAAATTGGTGGTTGTACTTGGGTAATGAATATGTTGCATGGCAGACTCCACCACCCTCGCATGCTCGCATTTATGCTTATCCCTTTTGGCTCGTTCATTTCTGTTAGCTCAGGAAGCTCTTCTCCTGTGTGTGTTGGTGATACAAACCCTCAGCTTACCATGTGCTCGATCCATGGCACCAGTTGTGCGGATTGAGCCAAACGACAACCAGGCCCTGTTAATGTTTGACAATGCCCACCAAGATTTGGAGAACAATGGGTGGCTTACCTTCGTGAAATGATTTGAGGGTTTTAAACTCTGTGTAGCATGACAATTTTCCATGACCTTCGATGGTTGTCGAGCCAAGGTAGGTGACATATAAGTGGAAATTGATGAGAAATTTATCAGGCTTGCCACGGGGTTGCCTGCCTCTGGACAGCGTTGGTTCAAGAATTGCAAGGTCGGGGAGGTCCCATGGACACTTCTGTTCCTCTCGCGCAAAGTCACCTCTTGTGAAAGAGGTATGCCCATCTCTGCACTTAAACCACGATGACACGATACGTTGATGATAATTAAATAGCTCGTGACCTGTGAAGGTCAATACGGACTTGTGTTCCTCCACCACCTGCATTTGCTTATGGTTTTTATGGGATACTCTCTCAATATGCCCTTTTATTTTCATCGTAGCTTGTTTAAAATGTCGAAGAAGTTCAAAAGGCACCAGGCTGACAGTAGCCTGTTTCACTATGGGCTTATTAAGCTTATTGTTGTTTATCATTTGAGTTTGCACGGGGATAGCTGGAGCATTTTCGTTTCTCGGAATGGTTTTGAGGATCCGAACCCTATACAGGTTGACAAACCTGTGGTGAGTGAGGTCAAGGCTGTACCCCCGATACCCTTCCATGTCCTACTGCCTAAACCCTTGACTAACCCTCCTATCGACTTACCTGACACTGTAACTAAGAGTGTTGAGACTGTTAAGCCTGTGAGAAAAAAGCCCAAGGAAAACCCTACTGCTAACACTAAAGGGTAAAAAGAATGCACGTTTGATTTCACAGATGGCAAGGAACAAGCCAAAACCTCCTGTTGAGTTAAACTCTATCGTCCTAAGTGAGGACTCCGATTCGGAAGTGGAACATTTTTTAGCTAGCGAGTATCCCTACTCGCAGGGTTTGTGTCCCGAGCCCCCTTACGATTTCATATCTAACCTTCCACCCTACCTAAAGAATGACCCTAGCTACCCGGGTATTAAATTGCCTCATGAAACCCTCGGTCATTTGGCCAAACCCTCGCCTGCTCTGTCTAAAACTACACAGTCACCCTGTGACCAATGCAATTCATGGTTAGAACGATATTACAGTGACGTTACCATGCTCCAATCAAAGATTTAGTCACTGGAAGATCAAATTGCAGTACTAACCAGTCAAAAAGCGAAGCTCCAAACAACAGATAAAAAGCAAAAGACAACTGGCTCCATCCTGTTCAAAAACGTGGAATCAGCCACGACTGTTGTAAATTCCAAACTGGCATAATCAAGCAGCCTTGTCGCTATACAGGTATGATTTGACATCATTTTTGTTTTGTAAATAATCTAGGGTGATATAATGATTTGAATTCAGTTTTTAAATAGCTCAGTCACTCATCCAAACGCCTCTGTCATTCGATGATCATCCTATACATGGCTTCATTTTGATAGAAATAGAAGGAATTTTGATTTGATATATGATTTGCTNGGTATTAAATTGCCTCATGAAACCCTCGGTCATTTGGCCAAACCCTCGCCTGCTCTGTCTAAAACTACACAGTCACCCTGTGACCAATGCAATTCATGGTTAGAACGATATTACAATGACGTTACCATGCTCCAATCAAAGATTTAGTCACTGGAAGATCAAATTGCAGTACTAACCAGTCAAAAAGAGAAGCTCCAAACAACAGATAAAAAGAAAAAGACAAATGGCTCCATCCTGTTCAAAAACGTGGAATCAACCACGACTGTTGTAAATTCCAAACTGGCATAATCAAGCAGCCTCGTCGCTATACAGGTATGATTTGACATCATTTTTGTTTTGTAAATAATCTAGGGTGATATAATGATTTGAATTCAGTTTTTAAATAGCTCAGTCACTCATCCAAACACCTCTGTCATTCGATGATCATCCTATACATGGCTTCATTTTGATAGAAATAGAAGGAATTTTGATTTGATATATGATTTGCTCATAGATTTTTATTAGATTTGAATCATTATTCCTTTGGATTTCATTTGCTAAGTTTGTCTGAGTGAAGTAACGAAAGTAATGGTGTGTTTTCAATACAATTCGTTTTGTATCTACTATGCATGACAAGTTTTTATGCTCAATTTAGAATACGATTTTGATCGGATTCGATCTTGTTATCATTTGTATGTTGTGATTGGTAAATGTTTTCGGGAGGATACTTGTTACTATATGCTGTGTTATATGATTTTCTGAATCATGAGTATCACTCTGTTCAATTCAATTTGGTTAGAAATACTCTGTTTTTATAAAAACAATAATCTCATTAAACCTGTGCACATAAGCCCGAATTATGGAACAATGACTATTGTTAAACCCAGCCGATTGATTCGCTTAATTGGGTCGTTGTTAGTTCGATCATTTTTAGGAATTGGATCCCGATTATGATTATTGCTCTGTCTGGTTTTTAAAATGAATTGGTCAAACCCAGTTGTGATTCATTTGATTGGAATGATTTCGTTTTGATCAAAGTCGATCAATTTTATTTGCCGAATTTGCAATAACAAGTTATGAATTCTATTGCCAATCAATCGAGTCTGTTATGATTTTATTTGAATTAATTTTCATACCACTTTGAATTGATCTATTCGTGGCATGAATCGTTTTCTGTGCCAACACAGTCGCAATGATCGGAAAATGATCTTGTCGAATTCATATTTCCCGTTGACAAGGCAGTGTAATAGTTGCTTTCCATGTGTTTTGATTATAATCGATTTCACAACTGTTGGATCTCATTGGTTTTGAAATGAATTGATTGACTGTGCTATTTTGTTTTTACCAAATCTGGTTACGATTCGTTTGAATGAAATGATTTTGGACAAGGTCAATCAGTTTATAAAAACAAATGATCAGATATCTATAATGAACTCTATTTGATTAATCCTGTCACGATTTTGTTATGAGTCAGTTGTGGTTTGCATTCGCTCACAGCCTAAACCGCTTGCTATACAGTTATCGTGATTTGAAAATAATCCCGTTCGATTCGATTATTTCTCCTGTTGGTAAGACAAGTATAGCGAAATGTTCGCGATTTGTTTTGTTTTCAATTGAGTATCAAAATGATTTCATAACTGATGGATTCGACTTGTTGAGGAACGATTATGATGCCGTTCCATATGATTTTATTACCCGGCTTATGACAATAGTCGAAACAGAGTATTCCTATCTCTGTATTCGGTTAAATGATGAGGATCCTGTCGGTATAATAATTTTGAACCAAGTGATTAGTTTTCAAATAGTTGGTGGATGATGATTAAAATTAATTCTTTAAAAAGATTTGAATTAATCTCAATTCTGATTCTGTATCTTTATTTAGACTAGCTACAAAATCAGATGATTCTGTGGCTAGTCTATAGAATTAGTTTTTCTATTATTTTATTAATAAAAGATCCTTCTAATTTGTTCATTTTTGTCCTTTTTAGGTGAATTTGAATTGCATGGGATTTGATGAATAGTTTAGAANGTACAGTCATCATACACAGGACAAATCAGGAGCGTATTTCCAGGTTATTTTGTGATTATTTTCATTGATTTGATTAGATATATTTGTAGTTCAGGTCAGTGATTTAGTCTAGTTATTTTTCTGTCTTATTTCCGTTCATAAAAATTATAAAATCAAAAAATATCTTTTACTGTCTTAGGGCAGAATGCAAATGAATTTTTCAGGTTTTATTTAAATCTGTAAATTGTCGATATTGTATATTTTGTGAATAAGTTATATTGCAGTTAGAGTTAGTATAGTAGTAATTAGTAGATTGTGTTTATAGAATATTTAGATTAGTTTAGTTTGTTTTAGTTAGTTTGTTTAGTAGTTAGTTTTAATTAGATTAGTTTATTAGTTAGTTTTATTTATTGTTAGTTAGTTTAGTTTGTTTTAGTTTAGATTAGTTTTATTTTGTTTTCTTAGGACCTTAGATTGGCTAACGGAGCTGCTAAACCCGTCAGGGTGGTTCATTCCAAACGGCTTGGGTTATTAGACAACCCCGGACCGGTTCCACTCTCTCAGTTGATGGACAGCCGATTTCGTCCGTTAACAGATTTGTATTGGATTTCCTCTTGAAGTTGATCACCTTTGTAGCCTTGAGGGGGTTGAAAATGATTCACAGTCTTCTTAGAGCTCATTAGCTTCTGTTATTACTGTTGAACCTTCTCGTCTTCTTGTTAAATCCCATATTTAGCCCACAAGTTTTCAAGCTAATATTAGAGACAAGATGTTTAAACCTTTAAGGCTGCCACATCACCTGCATCCCTATCCTCTTTATTCCTTTGAGTATCTTCCTTGGTTTTCTAGACATGATCATGCTACATTTGAGAGGCACTTGCAGGACTTTGAGAACTTTGTTGATCAATTTGAGATTTTGCATGATGATGTTACCATGAGGTTGTTCTCACAATATTTGTCTGGAGATGTTGTCATGTGGTTTAAATGTTTGGGAGCCGATTCTATTGGTTCTTGGATTGAGGTATGCAAACAATTTTTAAAGTGTTGGGGTGAGAACAAGTCCCTTGATCAGTACTAGTTTGAGTTTAATGACTCGAGTAGAGGGGAAGAGGAAGCCTTGTCTTTCTTCAACAAGAGGTTTTACAGTGTTTATCATAGTATGCCCGTGGAGATAAGACCCACAGAGATTGCTTCTATGGTGTACTATGTCATGGCTCAACATTCAGATCTTGTCTTTCTCCTGAGAGAAAGGAAATATTCATGTTTAAGACACCTATTTGAAGATACTGATGAGGTCGAAAAGAACATTAGGGATAGAAAGGGGGTTCGTACGCAAGCATATCATGAAAAATTGCATGTACATAAGCAAGGCGACTCTCAGTATGTTTCAAATTCTGAGCAAGAAGACTGTCAGTATGTTTCAGATTCTGAGCAAGAAGACAATGAGTATAATTTAGATCTAGAACAACAACGAGGAAGTGGGTGTGATTCACATTTGGAATCAGATCCTTCAATAGTTGCAGATTTTTCTATGGGCAGGAATGCATATCAATCTTATGATCAATTTTCAAAACATTTTGAGCATGAAGTAGTGGTTGATTGCATATATAACTATATGTTCTTGGCTGATCATAGTTGTGATGCTTTAAATCTTGTTGTACCATTATCTTATGATCATTCTTATGAAGGAGAGACTGCAATTGTTGGTGATAACGAGTTGGTTTCAAAAGAACGAGGTCATTTATTTGCAAGAAGAGAGGAATTTACAGAGGAGTAGCCTGGTCCTCTAAACTAGCCATATTTCTGTCATGTTATTCATGATCCGGTGGCCATATACATGGAGTCGTATGTTTCAGATTTTATGAAATTTTCAAATGACATTATTTCACCGATACTCACGAGTGAGTATGGTTTCATGAAATATTTCCAAGACCAAACTATAGAGCCTTTTCCTTTATTCATTAAGGAAAATCATTGGGTGGAAATCAACCATCCTGGACCTGTAAAAGACACAGAGAAACATGTAAAGGAGGAGCTGAGTGGGCAGTTTTTCTCTTGTCCAGAACCTGTAAACGAGCAAATATCACTTGGTATTAGCCAACCTGCATCAATTATCCACCCACATGTACACTTTGAGAAAATCAAATGATGGGTGAGCCACAATGAAGGACAAGAATTAATTTCTTTCCATTTGAGCTCCTCTGATTATAAATTTTGTGACCCTGTGGGGCTATATATGGAGCTGTGTTTTCCAAAAGCATTGGAGCCTGCAAAATTATTCACCTTATCTTCATTTGGGGGTATGGTCAGTGTTCCAAGCCTTGTTCTCATTCTATTGTCATACCTCCCTGTTTTTTGGTGGATCATCTGTAGTAAAGAGAAGAATTTTATTACCAGGTAGTTTGGGTGGCTATGGTGGAAGTTTTCTTTCACCTAGCACCTTGTAAAAAGTCAATTAGCCTAGGATTGTATATAAATAAGCTCCTTCTGGAGCCCATGTGTTTTTTTATATTTTTTAGTAGAATAATGTACATATTTCCTTATTTTCTTTGGGGAATGTTTTGAGCTAGACTTCATAGCCCAACAACTAAGGCACTGGAACTGCGCATTCTTGGAAGCTCGCAGGGAGCATGCCATCCCCTGTGGAGCCAAATGTTATCAGATAAGACTGTCTAAGGGTCACAAAGAAACCCAGTCCTTTGCTTGCGCAGGTATCATCCTTGAGCTCAAAACACAACTTTTAGAACATTCTATTTCTAGCTTGAAGCATAAGCAACAAGCAATTTAGTCTTTCAGTGACAGAGATTCTTGGAGCAGTTCAGATCAACGACTCATCGACATTTGGAACCTTAAAGTTGCGTGAAGTATAGCACCAGGGAAAAATGATGAAGTATGCATGAGTCATTGATATTGAGGGGGACAGGTGGCAGTCAATCCAAGCATTTGGGGAAATGAGCTTCGAGAGTTTCTAAGTGAGAAGTGCATACTTTCGAAGAGCTGAAGCCCGTAATCCAGAAGCAATCGTGGACCATTGATATAAAAATCAACAGGGAGACATTGATCTTAGCGACAATTCTTCCCAAAGTCCCGAAGGCCTGAAGCACCCAAAGTCCCGAAGTGGTCGAAGTCCCGAAGTGCCAAAGCACGTGGCAATGGATCCTTTGCTTCGGGGGTTTTTCCTCCGTGGGGTTTTTCATGTTTCACTTTCAAAACACTTGAAGCCTGAAGGCCCAGAGTAAGTCTCAAGCGTCCAATTCAAATGGAAACACAACACCAAATCTAGAGCTCCAGAGGAAAGAAAAGGGGGGAAAAGCCCGAAGGCCCGAAATAGCTCTCAATAATTGATTGAGAAGGGAGTAGAAGGGCCGTTGATTTGGTTGAAGGGGTTAAAGTCCTGAAAAAATAACATAGTCGTTGATTGAAGAGGACACACGTAGCTAGATCTATAGCTCCAGGTAAAATCACATGGAAGAGGGTGAGGTTTGAGAATTTATTTCCTCGAATTCCGGAGCCACGAAGGGATCTTAGCCATCAATCTTTGGAGGCCACATGTCGTCATATCCTTAACTCCAGATTTTTTTCTTCAAGAAAAAAAAAGTTTGAGTTTTCAGTTTCCCAGAGCCCAGAGACCCAAAGGAGATCTCAGTCGTTGTTTTAAGAGGATACGTGGAAGTCATCAATATGGACATGTGGTGCACTCGTTGGTCGTGACACCATGAACGTATTTGGTAGTGACACATGGCACTTAGTCTAGGAATCCATGGGCATATCATTCACTTCTTTCTTAGTGACATGTGTCACTTCTCTTTCATGACACATCAACATAGTAGTGACAGGTCATTCTCCGGGAGGTGTTATTGTTCAAAGTCAAGAGTAGCATACCCCTCCCCCAGGGCATAGTTTGGTGGATTCTAAAGTTGGCGAGTGGTTGAGCTTGGAATTAGCGCTAAATCTAGCAGGTGCGCCAAGATTGAAGACCGCGTCTAGATCAACGACCATGCTTCATTGCGGGGATGCAAATTGTTCGATCGATAAATTATTGAGCTGTCCTGCAATTGAAACCATGGTTTGGTGAAAGTAATACGTGGCAGAAGGCAGTGGATTGCAGGCCCAAAATTAGTGTGATTTCAAAATGATTTTGACGGCCCTGCAATCATGTGCTCATATAGTGTCCAATCCGAGAGTAGCATCTGACCGCCCCTTAGGTAGTAAGCCTCGTCTCGATCTCGAGGGTTCAATTAATAAATGAAAGGACTGGTGGTTGAAACCTCGACTCACTCAGTAATTGGAAGGCATGGAAGGTCCGACCGTGGGGACTAAACCGTCAGCCCATGGTACCCCTGTGGATAGATTTCCCTGCAAAAACCATGCCGGTACGATCTGCGTCTGACAGAGGGATACATGCACAGTCTGACAGAAGACTGCTAGGACACAATTCTTTGAATGTAGTGATCAGGTCACACTCTTGATAGTCAGGGACTATTTTGAGTATAAATAAGTAGTTTTGATATTTTTTTAAGGTCGTCAATTGGTTGAGCAGAGCTCCCTATTTTGTAATGTTTTGATGCCAAAACTGTTCTCTAGTTATGTA
The DNA here is from genome assembly GCA_000966675.3 of Picea glauca. Classification (NCBI taxonomy): domain Eukaryota; kingdom Viridiplantae; phylum Streptophyta; class Pinopsida; order Pinales; family Pinaceae; genus Picea; species Picea glauca. The sequence continues at coordinate 141,312 of JZKD02S1662479.1, forward strand.
CCAAATTTGAGACTTTCATGTTAATAGAAGTCAACTTCTTTTCATATCTCTATAAAAACTGTGCTAAAACACTCGGGCATGGAGGATCCAATCGAGGGTTGTTATACTGTTGTAATGTAGGTTTGATTACAGTGGTATTGTGACCAATTTTAGTCAACTCCCTTGTTATCGTTTTCCATCTTACACTGAATCACTCGAGCATGGATGATCCCGTCGAGTTGTTGTAGCTGCATTGTGATGTAGGTTTGATCATTGTGTTGTTGTGACTGTGTTGTTTGGACATATTTCAGTGTCTGAAGCTTGAGCTCAAGAGTGATATTGAGTTTGAGTTTTTATTCTCCAAGCCGTTTGAAAGCTTGATGCTCATAATAGTCTTGTTCACCTTTCTCACTAAGTCTTCCCTCTACTCACACTTAAACTCAATTCACTGACTGAAGTTATTGTGGCCCTCACTTCCATGTGCATTTCTTGTCCAGTTTCGTGTTGAACATTATTAATATATTGAGTTTTGTCCATTGACCTCCACTCATATAAAACCAACATCCACCAAAACATCTAATGGTTACTAGGCTTATCCTCTTGAAATCTGAGGGTGACTCTCAGTGATAACACATGTGACAGGAGAACAAGAAAAATTACTTAGTCTGAAATGGAAATAAAAATGAAGAGTTACTTTTGGAAATAATGTCTTTGCCAAGATACTTGGAAAGGGTACAGTCAGTCTAGGAAACAATAGAGCTAAAACAAAAAATGTGCTATTAATTAAAAATATGAAGCCTATTCTCCTCAGTGTAAGCCAAACATGTGATCAAGGACACATATTCATATTTGTCTCTCAAAAATGTGAAATTAGAAAAGAACTATCAGGAAATTAGTGGTTGTTTCACCCAAGACAACAAGCGATGTATATATCTTAAACATAGAAGAAGAAGAAAAATGTTGCATGAGCCAAATAGATGAAAGTTGGCTATGGCACAGAAGAATGGGACATATATTTTTTGACAATTTGAGAAAAGTTAGTAAAAAGGAAGCTGTGAGAGATATGAAAAATATTATTAAACCTTCAAACTCTGTTTGTAGGCACCACCAACATGGAAAACAGACACAAGTAAGATTCAAGAAAAAAAATACTCTACATCAAAATCATTATAACTTGTTCACATTAACCTCTATGGACCAACACGAACTAAAATAATTCAAGGTGAATGATACTTCATTTTATTCATTGATGACTATACAAGGATGACTTGGGTATCTTTTCTTAAAGAGAAATCAAAATCATTCAAAAAATTCAAAGCCTTCAAAGCACATGTTGAAAATGAGACTGATCTAAAAATCAAGTGTCTAAGATCAAATAATGGAGGGGAATTTACCTCAGATGATTTCAATGAATATTTTGAAACTCATGGAATTAAAATAAACTTTTCAGCTCCAAGAACTCCTCAACAAAGTGGAGTTGCTGAAAGGAAAAATAGAACTGTCCAAGAAACAACCAAAACTATGTTAAATTAAGCCAAACTTCCATATATCTATTAGAGAGAAGCAATATATACAAATCTCTCTCTCTCTCTCTCTCTCTCTCTCTCTCTCTCTCTCTCTCTCTCTCTCTCTCTATATATATATATATATATATATATATATATATATATATATATATATATATATA
>JZKD02S1662490.1:13576-34922 GCA_000966675.3 Picea glauca
CGTAATATTAACAGAGACAAGTTGACTTACCAGAGTATTAAAGACATTTAGATGTTCTGTCACAGAATCTCCATCTTCCATCCTAAGATGATACAACTTCTTTCGAAGAAACAACCTGTTTACCGGGGAATTTGATTGATACAAATTCCCCAACTTATCCCATAGTTCCTTGGCTATACATTCTCCCAAGACATTCAACAACACCGAATCTTCCAGGCAGAGTCGAATAGTACTCCTTGCTCTTTTGTCCAACTTCTCCCATTCTTCCTTCGACATACCAGTAGGTGGTGTACTAGTAGTTTGTGTACTAGTAGGTTGTGTACCAATAGCCTCCGTGCTAGTAGACGGTGTACCAGTAGGCTGTGTACCAGGATCCACAATGATCCATTGTTCTTTGTCTACAAGAAGGTCCTCCATCTTGAGCTTCCATAGCTCAAAGTTTTTACCATTGAAATTCTATATCTCGATTCTAGATGAGCTCGCCATTCCTCTTTCTATACTCGAATCTCCACTTGCAAAAGCTCCCACTAAACCCAGGTTTATCACAGACCCAAGATAAAATTGATCTATCAAGACCGAGCCAAACCCTCAACAACAAAGACATCCCTCTGAAGAAAAAAACGAGCTCTGATACCACATGTAAGTTTTAAACCTGCGAAGTAAAGAAATGCATATAGATTCTTAAGCAAAACAATAATTAATCAATGGCTCATTCACATAGTACACAAAGATTTATACCAGAAACCCTCAACCAGGAAAACCTTTATTATATTCATTATATCGAATTTAACCATTCACCATACAATATATATACAATGTTTTTAGGCATTCCGTAGATACCAAAACCCTAATCCCTTAATTCGGGATTAATTTAGAAAACCGCTAAAAATAGCAAAATCCGCTAAAAATAGAAAAAACCACCCAAAAACAAATGTCTGGGCGCTGTGCGTAACCAGGGGGGGCATACCTGACCCCCCCTGGGACCCCCTTAGGAAGTGTACGACGCACACGACACAAAGAGCACTACTAGAGGGATCGTCAAACACAGTTGCTGAACCTGACGCACCCACACACATACATGAAAAGAATATAACATATACCCAACATATATCTGGGGAGAGTGGAGCATATAAAAGTTCCTAGATTTGATTTGAGAAAGGACAATCAAAGAAAAGATGTTGGGAAGTTTTTCCTGCCATTTTGCAAAGCACACACTGTCACGGTTGTTGGGACTCAGAAATGTCGTATTTTCATCCACCTTTCCCTTCATCATTCTTCACATTTCATCGCCCCATTAACCTTTCATGATATCATTTTCATAAATATATTTGGGTTTCACCTTATTATTTTCCACTTTATTCATTTTAGTATTAAAAGGGAATTTGTGATTAAATATTAGAAAACCGACATGTTTTCATATATATATCTCAAAAATGTGTGACCTTTGTATTGTGTAGGAATATGTGAAGGATTAATTCAAAAAGACTTCTCGAATACTTCCTCCACCATTTCGAGATTTGAGGAAATAATTCAAGCCTATTCCAAGGAGAAGATCATGGAGATTTGGTTGGCATATCTTAACCAAGATATATAAGAGATATGTGTGAGGATTTGAAGCGATTATATTTTGTAATAATGGGAAATTGGTTGAGAGAAAAGTGGATCTATAATTATGAAATGCTTATCTTCTTTTCAAAGATCTCATGTATAAAATAGAGTGCTCTCTCTTCATGAGTGAGTAGTCATTAGGATTCGAATAGAAGTCTGGAATGAATCTTAGTAAGCAGAGTTTGGGTTTTGTAATATTGGAGAAATGGATTCTTAGTTTGATTCATGTTTTCATTATTGTTTCATGATTTGTCATTTGATTCCTGTAATGTAATATGAGATTGATTTATTGTTAGTGTGAGCTCACATGTGTCGTCTTGTTGCTCTTCACATGTTGTTTATCCTTTGACACAATTTTCCATTTCAAGTTAATTTCATTTACGCAATTTCATTTCAGTCGTGTGTTGTAGCAATTCAATTCCAACTTGTGTGTTTCAGCTTCTTGCATTAGGTTAATGATTCAATTTCAATTGTAGCTTTACCATTAGATTAGGTTAAATAAGATTTAATCCTACATATACTTTGCATGTGCTTCGTAAGTTTACGAACCTCAGATTGACAAATTAAATAGTTGGGCAAGTACTACAACTCAATTAATACAACATTAGTTCGGCCCAATGTAACGACAGTCGTTCCCTTGTTATGATTGATGTCCCTTTGCAGGTGTTGCATCTTTGGAGGATGAGGTATTGAAAATGGAAGGTAAGAATCTACGTAGGCAACAAGTAAAATTCTTGTGCCAAAGCCCACCTTCGGCTAATGCATAGAGCTTATATTTTAGGACATCTTTACAGCCCAACAACTGTCCTGTTATTCCTCGTTTGTGAATATTTTTTGCAGTGAGGATTTTCCCATGGGCTAGGACCCAACTAAACACATTTACTTTTGGAAGAGATGGAACCGACCAAATGAAAGACCAAATATTTGATTTGGGGAGACTAGGCATATCCACCATCAACTATTGATAACCTTGCTTGACCGAGTACTCAGAGGCCCCCCAAATTAATGTATCCTTCAGTCGAGCCTCTATAGAAGTACAAATTGCTAGAATATTGTATAGTTTGGACAACAAGGGAAAAATATGTGTGGGTGGGGAGATACTTTTCCATTTAATCCATTTTCTGACCATGTTTAGAAATCAGATAGCTTAGTGAAACTAGAGTTGATACATCGGATTTTAAGAGGTGCTAAATCTTCAATTTTCCCCAAAGGTGCCCTTCCCAAGATGTTATCAGTCCATATATTTATGGATTCTCCATTCTTTGGTTCCCACAACATCATAGAATGAATAAGAGGGGTTGTAACTCTTAAAAGTTTCCAAATAGGAGATCCTTTGGCTAGAGGGAGAGAGTTCTCTAGATTGCGAAGTCTAGGAGGGTTGAGATATTTTGAGATGAGAGTAAGTTTCCACCAATTTTTTGTCCCTGTGACCAAATGCCATGCTAAATTTTCTCCCAAATATTCATTCATTAAAGATGGGTTTCATAGGGCTAGTCCCCCTTTCTCAATTGGTTGACATATTGTTTGCCAGTTTATTAAGTGGAACTTATTTGTGTTTATTTTTCGTCCCACCCACAAGAAATATGTGAAGGCCTGAGAAATTTTGTCGAGGATTCCCCTAGGAGCCAGAAGACCCGCACATTGAAAAATTGTTAATGTTGAAAGAATTGAATTTAAGAGACATTTTTTCTTGCTAGATTTAGCCATTGGGTTCCCCAACTCTAAATGTGTGCTACCATTTTATTAAGAATATCCTACCATGCTAGAGAGTTAGAATATCTGAGAAAAATAGGCATCCAAAAATATTTAAAACGTGACCAATTGTTGATCATTGGAAACCCGAAGATTATGAAGATGATAGATTGGAGACCTCTCAATATATTCCACCCATATATTTTTCTCTTACTACTGTTAATTTTACCTCCTGATGCAGCTAGAAAGCTATCCGATTTTTTTTTAATCTCCTTGTAATAACTTTCGATGCCGCCCCTAGTAGGAGAGTGTCATCAAAAAATTGAATGGTTGATTTATTTGATTCCACGAGCAATTTGGATACCATTAAGTTGCCCCATTCTATGTTCTGCTTTTAATTTTTGACTGAGTGGAGGAGTGCTTTTCATTTAATTTGCTTGTTTTTCATGAAACCACCTCGATTATCTGAAACATCTTGGGGAGGAGTGGTTTAAGGCAGGTAGCTATATTTTTTGTTAGAATTTTGTAAGCTCTATGTAAATTCTAACCTTGTACAATATCTACTGCAAACTGATATTCAAAAAAGAACAGAAAAGATACAATGGCAAATACAAACATTACACAAAGATTTTTCACCTGGAAACCCAAANTGGATTAGTCCAAAACCCTAATTCCTTAACCGAAAATAGAAAACCATCGGCAAAAAACCATGTGCCGAAAAACCACCTAATATCACGTGGTCCCGGAAATATGTCGGCCCGAAATTTATTTTTCGAGGGCGCTGCCCCCGAACCCCCGCCTTAGGGGGGCCTAGCGCCCCCCCCTCTACGCGCCCAGTGCAGGCTCTCAGACACTACTACTCATGCAAAGAATATAACACATACCCAACACTCTATTGCAAAGGGAGATGATACAGAATCTGAAGAAATTTGAGGGTTAGTTTCTTTGGGAATAAGGGAGAGGAATGTCGAATTGGTTGTGCCCCCCACTTTCTCTTTCCTCAAAGTGTAATTAAGAATCCTCTTTAAATAAAATTTGATTATATCCCATAAATGGTTGAAAAACTAGGAAGAAAAATCATCGGGACCTGGAGCTTTGTCCCGTTCTAGACCCCTTAGGGCTTGGTATATTTCTTCTTTGGAAATCTCTTTTGTAAGAGAATTATTTTCCTGTGTTGTTATACCATGTGGGATATGTTCTAACATTTCACACTCATAGATTTCATTTTCCTCTGTATTTTTTTGAGACTAAATATTTTCAAAATGTTGAACTGCAACTTCCTTTATTTGATCAAAATTTTCTAGCTTTTGTCCTGATTTAGATTGAATTTTTGAGACAATGTTTTTTTGTTTCCTTTGTTGGGCTTGTTTATGGAAGAAGGAGGTGTTTGAGTCCTCTTCCTGAAGCCAAATACTACAATATTTCAACCTCCAATGTTCTTCTTCTTTCCTCATGGTTGCATGGAAATTTTGGCAGGCTTCTTTTTCCTTAATTAGGGCTACTTCTGTCACTTCTTCATTTTCCAATTCTTATTGAATTTTGACTAGATCAGAAAACCGAGCAACTCTTTCCTTAGTTGTAGGGACATAAGAAATTTTAACCCAATATTTTAGATCTTGTTTAACGAGTGTCAATTTACTCTCCTAGATAAATTCAGTGGGCCTAAAATATAAGAGGACCGGACCTTCTCAACAAGGGATATAACTGATTCAGAATTGAGCCAAAGGGAATTGAAACGAAAAGGGATCGGGCCAAAATTTTGTAGGGGGATAAGGGAGAGAGTGATTGGACTATGATAAAAAAGAGAAAAGGGGAGAATGCATGAGGAAATGTCCAAGGGAAGAAGAAGGAGGTCTCTATGAATAAGGAAATGATCTCAATGAGTGACAATGTGGCACAAACTCGATCTCTTCTTACTCCAAGTGTATTTGCCTCTTGTTGGCTTTATATCCTAGAGATCCCAATCCGATATAAGATCTTCCAATTTTTCTCTCACGGGGTCACATACTCGACATCCCCCTCTTTTTTCTCATTGATGAAGGTGGGTGTTCAATTCACCCCTACAATGAAAATGTATAAATCCAAGGTTTCCTTGACAACAAACAAGGAAGACCAACATTCTAACTTTTCTGAATAGTTATTTTGCACATATATATTTATGAAAGAGAATTTGATACTAGAATATGTATTCCTAAGAATAGTAATAATCCAATGATTTGCACAGAAAGACACCTCTAGCTCCCATTGGTGCGAATCTTAAAGAGTTAGGATTCCTCTAGATGCTCCTATTGAGCTCTTGGCTATTCCTTCTCCATTTCACATGGCCTTTTTGTCACTCACAAACACCGTTGACTCCTCCATGTTTATCTCTTGGAGGAGAATTATAGAATGATTCTCTATTTTGATAATATCTCTGAGAGCTTCGACCTTAGAGCTGTCGTTGAAGCCTCTGCAATTCCAGGAGAGAAATTTCATCAACGAGGGTTGGAGGAGGCCCGCTCGCTGGGAGCAAGCGGATCAAGACCCTTATTGCTTCATTTTCTTCCCATGTTACTCAAATAACTTTCAATGGAATGCTGATTTCCCTGAGATTTTTCTTTATTCACTATTTCTTCTCGAACATATTTGTGTGTTCTCCTTCCTGATCTTTGAGTTTTTTTCTAGTGTTATTTCTCCCTCCCCATCATCCTGTCTCGACTGTGTTGTTTTGGTCCATAAGAACTGGCTGTTTTGTTTCTTGTGTAACTTCTTGATTGGCTTCCTGGAAATTTTCCTCATCCCCTGAGTCCTCTTCTTTATGATCTATCGATTGAGAAGAAATTTACAAAGGTTGGTTGCTTACTGCATTAGGGTTCGGATCCATATTTATCACCTTCTCTTCCCATAGATGATTCTCCTAAAATATCATATTGGTTTGATGTGGGTAGCAGGATCTCGGTTTGCTTCATTGTTTATTTTCTCCTTCCGCCACTGGTTGTCGATGCCTTATTTACCTTGTTTTGTGTTGTTGTAGGTTTTTTGATAGGGTTTGTGGATCCTTCTTTTTGCCCAGTAATTTTCCCTATATTTTCTTTCTTTCTTACCTGTTGCCAACCCTCCTCTTATTATCCCCCCCCGAATTCTTGTTCATGTTTATTTTGTGGACAGTTCCGAGAAAAATGCCCATATTCATGATAGATTTTGCATTTAAAGGGGAGTTGCTCATAATCTAACTTTTGGATGTGAGCCCAGTCGTCCAAGGTAAACTTAATCACTTCTAGTATCCATTTTTCTAAATCAACTTCGACACAGATTCTTGCATAAGAAAACATGGATGATTTAGTTTCAGAGATTTCAATACATTTTCTAAGAGAATCCGCAATACTCTTGAGAACATCATCTCCCCAACAATGAAACTATTGTTCCCGAGATTGATTCTAAGGCTCAAAGAATAATGTCAGGCATCAAAGGTTTCAAAATAAGTGTTTTTGTGAGTGCTTTTTTCTGCCTTCATTTTTCTGAGAAATCATCTTTAAATGAAATTAATGATAAGACAATACAAAGATTGTATATCGTTATATGAGTCACAATTATAATGTCAAATGATGTAGAAATATTTACAAAATTGTTAAAACAAAGTCAGGTATCAATTACAGATAAGTCTCACCTTGTTTACATTATAGGAACAGTAGAAGATGCACCCTTGAATATGAGATAAAAATGCAGTAATTCACACATATCATAGGTCTTGTTTTACTCACAGTAATAACAGAGGAAAATTTGTTACTGAATGAACAACTGATATATTATGATCACAATAGATGTAGTACTAAATTTCAATCATTCACTCTTCAAGAATTACAGAAAGAAATTCAAAGAAATGGAAACACAGAGGAAACACATAACCCAAATTGAACGAAACTTAGAATCTCTGTCTGCACTTGTATTAATACTCAAAAGAGTTTCTCTTTTACATTCGACAAGAAACAACCTTGAATAGATCTAAAATCTATCTATTTATACAAAAAACGTTGGACTTCCCACAATATATGACTAAAAATATAATACATCTGAATAAAATAACAACTTGCAAATATTGTTGAGTTTTGTTGGCACTTCCTTTGTCTCTTCGTATGCTTGTAGATGTGCTCATTTTCCTTTGATCTTTGAGCCGAGTACACATGTCCATTAAGGCTACCACAATCATTCGGCTTACCATCTTTTCCATTTGATCTTGTTTCCACCTGTCCTTCAGATGCATTCACTCAGATAAGGAATTGTAGTTGAGGACATGGGGGGGATAATTAGATGAATATCTCAGCGTTGGCTCGTTATGGGATGGCTAATGGTTACAAGGAAGAGTAATTGTTCACGAAAAGAATGATGGGGAAACAAGTGTCCAATAAGGAGGTGGGATGAGTGGATGCAAGAATGCAGGTGGTAGGGATAGAAGAGGTAAGTGACAGTTGGAGGGTGAAAGGTAGAGTCGGTGGAGAAAGTGGACGTTGTGCATGATTTTTCATTTTCTCCCAGCTACACTCGCTTTTCTCCAATCAATGCATTGGGTGCACTTGTCCATCAATGCTACCATGAATCTTGAAGGCTCAATCCTTTCATTCAATTCAAAGGAAAACATATTCTTCTATATTTGTGGCAGCTTATCCTGGATCTTGTTAACTTCTTGGACTGTGACTTGATATTGTGAACTTGGATTGACCAACCATTCATTGATTTTAAGTAAATCAATCTGGCTCATCTCTTGGATGGCCGCCTGAGTATTTTCCCTGTTCTTTCTGGAGATTTGATGGTTCATTTCTATTTCGATCTACCCCAAGGCTTTTGAGATATTATTCCCTTTGAACACAGTCAAATTTTTATTTATTGAAGATAATGACTCTAGAAAAGCCTCTTTTACATCTCTGACAAGTTTCTTGCCTTCTTCCAGATTTGTTTCCCAGGATTTTAGGGCCTTTCGCTTCTTACTTGTTCAGAATGAGAGAGAATGGGAAGACCAAGGGTATTAGCTATCCGCTTCCATATGATAACCTCTTGAAATTTAGACCAGGCTGCACAAGCCTCTTTTTCCTTGACATAAATATTTTTTAGGGAAAGGTCTATTGCCTGATAACATTTATGAATGACATCTACTTTTTGATAGAGCTCTTGTTGGGCAACTTCTAGCTTCTCATTGATTTCTAATGCTTGTGTGTTTAATGCCAAATTATCTATCTTTGTGGTCTTTGTTAGGGTTAATTTGGCTTGCAACTGCTCAATCAAATTGTCACACTGAGTGATCAATCCTTGTCTGGTCTATGAACTCCAATAGAGAAGCTAGAGGTTATCCTATAACTGCTTAATTTGATGATAATGACTAGCCCTGATTTGTTCAATGTCCTTGTTCATCCTGCTTCTAACAGTCTGTTCTATACTACATATCTCATTCTACAGTTTCTCTATCAGGAGGCATTTATGTTGCAGTTGTTTGGTTAAATTGTCCACTGACCATTGATTGACAATGGAAAAATCCCCTAGTGAACCTACAACTTCTTTTGCAAAATCAGGACCATCATGGTCTTTCCCATCATACACCAATATTTCCCTTTTAGTGACAAATCCATCCTTTTGGTCAGATTCTCTTTTCACAATAGATTTTTGTTTCTTGCTGAAAAAATAAATTTGAGGGAGGCATATCTTTGGGCAAGATAGGAGTAAGATCACTTACAAAAGTGAGTTCGAAACTAGGATTTCCGAAGCTGGTCTGTAAAGGGGTTAATGATGTAATAGGAGAAATAATTTATGTGGAAGGTTCTTGTCCCGTTGTATTCAGGGTGCCAACAGGAGTAGCTGGTGTTGAATGAGGAACAACTTGTCCCAGATTCATGAAAGCTTCGAACTGAGCTAACACTTGTGGATCATTCAATCCTGACAATGATGCTTTTATTTCGTGAAATAACACTTCTGGGATTTTTGGGACTTTCTCAACTTTGTGCTTAGTGGAGCAACTTGGCTCAGATCTTGTAGTTCTATCTTCCTGTGAAGGAGGCATGGGTTTTGACTCTCCTTGCAATATCTTTGGTAAATTGTTTCATCTGTGTTTTTGAAAGTTGAGGAAACCAGCTTGTTGGTTATGAGGCAAAGTTTGGAATCTGCTTCAGACTTCCTCATAAGATCTAACTCCCCTGAACAGTTTGTCATAAGGAGAATTCTCATGGATGTATCGATTCATGTTAAACTGGGCCAAATTATTTTCCACTATCTTATGTGGATCATGCTTCTTGAACTCGATGTCAACTAATTTGACATCTTCCAGGGTTGTGGCCTCAACTTTAGAATGATTGAAATGTAATAGTGTGAACATGCCAACTTGAATGTGGAAAGTTGGCCAAACCTTTTTCTGAGTTGCTTTCAACTCCTTGTTGATACCTCCTGCTACTGTCTGGTATGCCACTTCTTTGCACACTAGCCTGTCAGGTAAAAACTGTGGAAGGGCATGAGGAGGAACGAAACAACCAAATACTCTAATATAGGAGAATTTCTCCTCAATGAACCAGTCTGCAAGTGTGCCTAAGTTCCTCATAATCTTTTTTGAAATCTAGGGTGGTGGGTGACCATAAATAGCTATATGAACAAGCACTACAACGTTGTGACACATTTCGTAAAAGAAATATTTTGCGTTCTCCTCCCATAATTTGGAGTGGTAGAAATGAATTGGCTCATAACTGGCCGGGGTCCAACTCCAGTTCATCAGGGGAAAATGAGTCATCAAACAAATTACATCCATAAGATATGCTGACATGTAAAAAGGAGCAGGTTTCCCTTTTGATTTTGCTGATTTATACTCAACGATTTCCTTGGCCAAATTATCAGATAACATTTTATCCCAATTGAAGGTATAACCCTCAACTACCTCATTCATGATGGCTACCCACTCAACTAATAAATGTGTAGGGTTCTTCTTCCCAAACATGCGACATAACATCATGGCTATATACAACATATGAGTGTCTAAAGATGCCATGGCATACATACCATAAGCGTCGGCTCTAAATTTTTCTGGATGTCCCCACCAGGTCTTGACTATATCATGACCATTTCTACCATATTGAGTGCATTCCTTTCTCTCAAACTCTAGAATAAATGTGACATTGTAAGTGTATTTTGGGGTAGGGAAAAGATTGTACATTACTTGTAGGTTCTCTGGTCGGAAAGAGATGACAATGAACTGTTGGTGGTTGATGACGCTCCTGGTTTGGATGTCGACATGTTCCAAAGCCCAATTTATCATATCGTTGTAGGGTATGATTCTAGGCCATGCAACGATATTATGCAGTTCCGACTATGCTACCAATCTACTCTTAGTTGTAAAGGACTTGTCATCTTCTTTGACAGAGTCGTCTGGATAGTTAATGATCTCATGCTATAAGACATCAAAAACTTGCTTCCAAGTTTTAATGGCGTCCACAACACAATAAGTTGTGTCTAATAGAATATCTGCATTTGGATTTGAATCATCACCCGACACATCAATCTTATTTGCAGCTTTTCGCGGTGCCATAATCCTCAAGGAAACATACTTATCCTACCTGTGACAAGAGAAGTCTGTAAGCTCTACACAGAATAGAAAAATACTAATTGCAAATGGTAAAAACGATTTTGAAATTCAAAGTGCTTTATTCAAAAAGTCTATCGATCTTCATATAGCTCTATTGACGAAGAATTTATTAAACTTAATGGAATTCATTACCTGGTGATTCACAATCCTTTTTTGAAATCATTAACCTTAATCAATCATAAATGTCATTAATACTTCGACGGTTTGTGTTTAGAATTTTTGGATATGACAGGGTGGACATCTCCCGAAGTCTGAATTCGTGGAGGAGTTAATATCTAAGTAATCACTTTTATGTCTTTATTAATCATGTTTCTAAAATGTTGTATTAACTTTAAGTATTTCGAGAGTTCAGAATTCAGAAGTTTTGAATATAGCGCAAGAGAACTTTTCCGAAATTTGAAACTGCGAAGTGATTAATTAACACTTAATCATGACTAATTAAATCCCTTAATTGTTTTATTAATTCCTTGAAAACCCTTTTTACTTTTTGTAATCACTTTACTTCGACACTTTGATAATCTGGGGATTGTGAAATAAAAAACTCTCGAAGAGAAATCTCTCGGAGTGACGTGGCAGAGATGACGTCATTCTGATGACGTGTCAAGAAAAGAGAGGGGCCACGTGTCACTTGAAAACGTGCAAATCATCTGACGTAAATGTCAAAAATAAGTGTTATGTGTCAACCAAAGAAAATAATTTTTAAAAGACACGTGTCCTATGACTCGTGTCCGTAATTCCTTTAGGAAAATTCATGAGTGGATATCTTCAGGACTTCAGATTTTCAGGGTTTTTGTTGTTTAGGTTTGTTGGAATACTTGAAGCGTGAAGCTGCGAAGTGACCGTTAAAGACTTTATTTTAAAAACTCGGGCAACTTCTAAACTTCAAAGATCATTGGGATCGTTCAATCAAATTAGAGTTACTCATTGAGGATATATACCGTAAGAGCCTTATTGATAAATAACAACCAATGGATTTATTTTAATTTTAAAAGGACACTTTCTAGGTTTTTTGCTTTTTTGGGTAAATTTTATTTCTAAGAGGTAAAATATATAAAGCTCAAAAGATCAAAATTATGCGTGTTCTAACAGAAACGACGGGTGAGGGAGGAGAACCCACACATGTACTATTGTTGGGATATCACTTTCAGGAGTAAAATCCAGAGTCCACTGATTCAAGTACAAACCTCTTGATCCGAAAAAATATGGACCACTATGAAAAATGAGATCTTGATCTTCTTTGAGCTCAAAATAAAATATGTAGAAACCCTTACCACAAAAAAAGTGACTCATTCTTCTTTGGATTAGGGGTTGCCAATTTAGCGCAATCCTGAGCTCGATCTACTGAGGGGAAGGCCAAAGGCCGATAAATTTCCCAATCAAACCGTTGGATGCATAAGACAAAGCTTTCCTTCGAGCTGCTACTCGGGGTATAGTGACCTCTGAGATTTGATCTAATTTCTTCACAAACTGTAAGTGAGTGGGTCAAACATAAGGGTTACCCAAAAAACCCACGAGCTACTTGAACATTGTGATTTCAACTTCGAACTCCGAGGGAGGATCGTGGTCTTACTCGACCATGGTGAGAGCAATCATTGACGACAATAGTCGACGATCTAGGGTTTCCTCCAAAAACAAATCGTAGATAATCCGACCCCACTATTACTAATTGTCTTCCAATCCCTTATTTCTTGTAAGAGCCTTTGTAGAGTTATTTGAATATTTACAATGTTCCATGAATATTTAATAATATGTTCTCCCACATGGATCAAAGCTAACTTCCCCTTAACTGATTCCCTATGGTCGCACCATCAAAGATAATTTTCCTTTGATAACTAGACTTAATGATAACTTCCCCTTAACAACTAAACTTGGATTCCCTCTAAACTTTTAGATATTTTTATCAAAGGGTTTAGGTTTAGATATTTTTATCAAAGGGTTTAGGGCATAGGTATTAGTATATATTTTTTATGTTTTAATATTGGATTCTAAAAGGGGTTGATCCTATTTCAGCAATGTTGCAACAATTTTTTGTGACACTTTAAGACAACAAATTTTTCGGATGTGGGAGTGGGAAATGAGTCAATTGGGATGTGGGACTATGAGTGGGAAGTGCATTAAGTCTTAAGAAACATTATAAGTGACATGGGGTTCTTGGCACAAGGGACATTATCCAAATCATAAAAAATAAAAAAAATGCGAAAATGAGAGTGGTTGGGTAAACACATCAAATCGTATGGAGCATCATAGGGATGTTGGGATCTTAGCATAGGAGACACTTTTTAAAATAAAATAACCAAAATATAATACAACATTAAATTGCTCTTGTATTCATGAATCACTATCATAAATGATACAAACATGATCCATTGATTACCATTAATTTATAATATTTTTTATTAATTTTATAATTAAAAAATATTAACCATCAATCACACCATTGTAGTTTTATTGATTAATAACACTTGTATTTTTTTATACCATTCATAATGTTTAAATGATAAAAAAACACTTATTATATGTAAATTTGAATAAGTTAGTTTTGAATGAGTTAATTAAAAACAATTTGGATTAAATATTATATTTGACTTTATAATATTAAAAATAGAAAATATGAATCATTAGTCATATTTTCATTAATAATATAATATTAAAAAAATATGAATAATCAATCACTTTTTCATTGAATTTATAAAATTAAAAAATATAAGCTATTAAAAGTATAATCAATAATAATTTTTCATTAAATTTATAATATTTAAAAGATACAAGACACCCATTAGTAATACATAAACACCAAATAAGTTATATCAAAATGCTCACCAAAGTAAGTTGTAAGTTTTATATTTATACGGTGCATCATTGTGGGCAACATTAGACTTGGTGAGTTACTATATATGTGTGATAAATACCAGAGTTAATGAATCTCAATTATTAAAATAATTTAGAATTAAAGTAATTGAATGTGACAATTGTTAGAATAATAGGTGTGTTTGTTTCACCGTAGACAATATAGCAATATTGTCATCCAACTCTAGGCATAAAAGCCACCTCCGAGCACCTAAATCTTGATAGACAAAATAATTCTAAAAGCAAACCCTAGAACCAATAGCCAACCAAGGTAGCGTACCTCTCTCCAAAGCTAGCATACCAAGAAGAAAGTCTAAATCATAACCAATAAGAAAGTCCAACTATAAATGGAAACCAAGTCACCACTATAGTAGCTGCAAATCTCCTCCAGTCATGCGCACCACTTGTCCTTATGCAGTTATGAGAGTGAGTGTGACAAATGAGCTCCAGCGCCCTCTTATTTATAGTCCTCCAAGTGACCTAACTGGACCGAATTCTACTTCTGAAGGATAATAATTTAATATATATTATTATCTTGAGCCGACTTGCCTTATAAGGTTATTTCCTAACCTTCTAGGGTTTCTCTTGCTTCCCAAAATATTCTAGACTCGTCAAAGGTTACACATAGAGGTTAATACCTCTCGCAACTACCATAATATTAACACTCCCTCCTAGCTAGGGAGGTATTAAAGGCAATGGTCTTGAGCACAAACTGACCATTCGCCCAGTAGCATCATCATAGCCACATAGAATATCTCATGATCAAATCACGGGCACCATCATCACTATCCAACTAGATAGTCTCTATGGCAATCAAAACAATGTCATCCAATAGAACACAACTATGTCTATTCATAGTAGTATACAACTACTATCCAGTGGTACACAACCATTCCTAGTAGCACACATCTACTAACTAGTGACACATAATCACTACCAGTGGATCACATCCACCACAGTAGCATAAAACTATTGTTCAGAGACATACAATATCCACAAGAATAATATCATCTGATATCAACAATGTCATGATACAAATTGAATCATCTGGGCCACTATTTCACTCACATCTGTGAGATCTGGAAGAGCATCTTTCCTCACAAAGTTAAACATCAGCCATGGGTTGTCTGGACTATTCTTCTCAAGCATAGAAGAATAACTGTCCCTTATTTATGAACCTGGACCATTGAACCTAACCGGGCCATTCTTTCAGCACGATTCACATTGCAACTTGGAGAGAATGAGTCTTCCATAGGGAATGTTTGTCCCTGATTGCTAAACCTAGACCATTCAACCTAATTGGGCCATTCTTTCGACATGATTCATAGTGTAGCTTGGAGAGAATGAGTCTTCCCTAGGGAATGACTATCCAGACCATTTCCTATGAAAAAAATTGTCCTGCACCAACCTCCCACATCAGATCATTCTTCGAAACTGTTCACAACTGTGAACTTTGAAAGAATGATTGCCTGGACATGCGAACCATTATGCTTGACCAAAGTCTCATAGTGACTACTAAGGACAATGATTATCTTATATCATTCCCCCACACTGGCCACAAGGGGAATTCTTGTCTATGGTACAACAACAATTTGTCGGACCATGAATGTCCGTTCTAGGCCATTTTCCGAACTGGAAAATGACTGTCCATCAAAAATCTTGGACCACTTTTCGGAATGGAAAGTGACTGCCCAACTTGGACCATTTTCCAAACTAGAAAATGATTGTCCATTAAGAATCTTGGACCACTTTCTGGACTGGAAAGTGACTGCCCAACCTGGACCATTTTCCAAACTAGAAAATGATTGTCCATATATCAATAACATATCAGTGCTCCCTCCCAAACTGAGGAGTAATCACTTCCCTTTCCAATAAAGAAGTCATATCCACAAGTCCCAACTTGTACCTTAAGTACACAAAATTTTCATCTTGGACAGAGGCTTTACCAAAATATCTTCTATCTGTTCATCAATGGAGATATAGTAGAGAACTACTTCTCCCTTCTGGACTTTATCACGTAGAAAATAATGCTTGATCTCAATGTGCTTCGACCTGTAATGGAATACCGGGTTCTATGAGAGATTTACACAACTCTGGTTATCACAATATATCATGGTCGAATCCAACACCTGATCAAACAGTCCAGAAACCGACTTACAGAGCCACACTACTTTCGTACAAGCATCACAAGTTGCAATATATTTTGCTTTTGCAGTGTTGAGTGCAACATGTTAGAATATGAAATATGTGTGCTCGTTTTACCATCAACAATACCCTTTTCACCCAACCATATCCCGAAGCCACCCTCCAAGCACCTTAACCTTGACAAAGAATCATTCCAGAAGCAAACCCTAGGCTAGATAGCCAAACAAAGGGTAGCGCACCTTTCCCCAAGGATAGCGCACCAACAAGAGCTGATTAGATAGTCCAAACCATAGCCAAGAGATAGTCCAAGCCAAACGTGATCTGCTAGCTGCAGCAGCTGTAATGGCAACTCTCCTCAAGCCTGCGCACAAGACTGGGCACTGTAGTGCGCAGAAGAATAGGCACTGCAATTCTGAGACTGCCTGCCAGAATGAGAACTGGCCTCCTGTATTTATACTAATTCTGGCTAACTACTTGGGCCGAATTCTCAGTCTGGGTATCTGTTTGTTTAGTATATATTAATATTTTTGGCCGACTTCTTCTCTTGGAGGCTAATAGCCTATTATAAATTATCTTCTTGAGCCGACAAGTCTTCTAGGGTTATTAGCCAACTCATTAGGGTTTCTTCTTGCTTCCCAAAGTATTCTATCCTTGTCAGGTTTACACGTAGAGGTAAATACCTTCTGCAACTACCATAATATCAACACTCCCTCCTAGCTAGGGAGGTATCATAGGTAATGGTATTGAGCACAAAACATACCATTCACTCGGTAGCATCAACATAGTTATATAGACTAGATCACGACTAGATCATGAGCACCATCATCATCATCAATTGCATCATCTCTCGAAACCATATTCTATCTGAGTAATCTGACATGATGCTCACTCCACAGAGTGATACAAGAGCCATTCTTCTAATCTAGAAGAGTAAATGTTCTGAACCATTTTCTGTCAGGAAAATCTCTGTTCATCATTCATCTGGCTGATAATTATTTCCAATAAACTGCTGATAGTCTTCAAGGCAATCAAAACAAAATATAACACAATTGTGTCTATACATAGTAGTATATAACTACAATCTAGTGGTACACTACCACACCAAGTAACACACAAGTACTTTATCATCAACGTATAGTCACGGACAATGGAACACATCCACCACAGTAGTATACATATACTATCATACAGTCTTCATAACAATCATCTGATACCAACTTGCACAGAAACAATGTTATGATATAAACTGAATCATCTAGGCCAATCTTTCACTCGCATCTGTGAGATCTGAAAGAATATCTGCCCTCAAAGTAGAACAATGAGTTATCTGGACTATTTTTCTCAAGCAAGGAAGAATAATTGTCCTGTCTTATGAACCTGGACTATTCCCCACCCTGGGCCATTCTTCCTACACTAATCAAAGTGCACCCTGGAGAGAATGTATAAACCCTAAGGAATGTCTGTCCCTGATTGTTAAGCCTAGACCATTCCCCACCCCGGTCTATTCCTCCTACATTAATCAAAGTGCACCCTGGAGAGAATGTATAAACCCTAAGGAATGACTATCTGGACCATTTCCTCTGTTAACCACAAGAGGAAAAGACTGTCCTGTATCAACCTCCAAAACATAACATTCATCATGTTAACCACAATGAAAAATCGTTGTCCGGCGAGGCATGCCAATCTTCTTGAGTAACCCTCAAGAAGAGAGACTTCCCTAGACCACTCCCCATGTTAACCACAATGGGAAGTCATTGTTTATGATACATCAACAATCTGGACCATTTCCCATGTTAACCACAATGGGAAATCGCCATCCATCAGAAATCTCAATCCGCTTTCCAAACATGAAAGCATCTGTCCAAGATGGACTATTTTTCAATCTTGAAAATGAATGTCCTCAATAATATTTTCAGTTCTCCCTCCCAACCTGAGAGTCATCTCTTCCTTTTTCAATAAGGAAGTTGTCTCCACAAGCTCCAGCTTGAGTATCCAAGCCAACTAAGTTCATAGACCTCATCAGAAGCATACGCCTATCTATTCTCCCAGTCCTCATCCTGTTGAGACTCTGAACCTGTATCCATAGACTTTTGTATCTCCAATGGCATCTTCAACTGGTTGATCAGAGAATTTTATGTCTTCACTATTTACAACTGGCCTAGAGTTTCTTTTCAGAAATTGAAAAGATGAGAAACATAAGGGCAAAGTGTTTCCACTTACTCTGAGATTTTCTGCATTTTCCTCATCGCTGTCATGATTGTTGTGTAAAGGATGATTGTCATATCTAAGTTGTAACTGATCTTCTTCTTGCCAATGACATGCTGTTGATTTCTTTGAAAAATCCACATCTATTTCAGCCTCATGATCATCATCATACTAATAACACTTGGGTAGATTATCCAAGTAAGAAATTTCATCCAACATGCACATCATATCAGCTGGCTGTTCCTCTGTAAGTTGAAATGGAACTTCATCTTTGATTGTGTTGTGAATTGAATACATGAAAGAATCATTATCCAAACCATGGTACCAAGGATGAGCAACAAAATGTTTGGGAACAATGACCTTTTATTTCTCTGAAATCAATGGAACATGATGTCTTTAGACATCAAGCTCATCTTTCTTGTTGATTCTCTGCATAATCTCTTCCATGGCACTGGCCAAAATGTCCAGTTTAGCTTTTGATGACTTCAGCTGCTCCTTTTCTTTGTTCTTTACCTTTGATCTTTTGATCAACAAGTTGGTCTCCACATCAACTGCAATGTTCTGCATTTCTTCAAGGCTTGTAGTGTTCCTTTCTCTTAATTGGAGTGCCATCTCAGGATCGAAGGCATCTGGGAAATGAAAGTGTGCTAATCCCGGGGGTGGTCTTATATCAGCAGGCATTTCATGATATATCTTATTGAACCTTGCTGAAAACTGATGTACTGTTTCCCCTGGCTGTCTTTTCAAATGGTCATATTCTTCTAGGATGAGAAAGACATTTCTCATGATCACCCACCGATCTAGGAAAGCTTGCACAAACTGATGGAAATTGTTAATGCTTGTAGCTGGGAGATTTTCAAACCAACTCTTAACTTTACCTTGCAAAGACAGGGAAAACATCCTTATATATACATCGTCAGCTTCAGTCTCATAAAGGTCAAGGAAATCTTCAAACCTCTGGATGTGTTTTTCAACAGTAATATTGGCATCCTCTCCATCAAACTTGGGCAGATTATTGGTGTAATTTGCAGGGAGGTTATGGAGGATAGGAGGCAAATATAGGGGTTTGTATATGTCTGGGATTTTGAAAGGTATAGGAGGTGAAGCAAGAGGCTTACAACCATCCAGAGCTTTAGCAAGAGTAGGAGATAAAGCAGGAGGCTTATGTCTCACTAGGACTTCTACAGGTGCGTCTGGGATGTGCACATGTGTATGAGTATGTACATAATCTACAATTGCGGATTTGATCTCTTGAGGCTCATTAGTTTGCAGATGATCAATGTAATATTCAACAATATACTTTTGATCAGGCTTAGAATAAGACAAAACATAATTTCAGATAAAACCAAAGATGTCTTGAATGTAATTTGAGCTTGAGTACCTGGTCTTTCTTGGCTGCTTGGCCATGCTTTAGGTTCTTCCTCCAGTGGAGTCTTTGAGTTGGAACTATCTAGAGATAATTGGAGTTGCCAGGTGAATGATCTCAGCCTTCTTGTGTCTGGTCACTGTCCACCATCAGTGATCAGATCTGGAGCTTTGAAGTGTACTACTGGGGAGAGTCCCCAGTACGATCACCATTCTGTTAGCACTCTGTAATTTTCCCAAGGCTGTGGAGGAAGTCACAGAGGAAACATCAAAAAACAACTGAAGAATCGAGTTACCTATGATTATAGGACCCTAATAAGTCTTTTTCCAATTTCCTCTCGATTGCTGACTTCTTTCTGTCTTTGCTTCTTCTAAGTATCTACATGATTGATTCGGCTTATCTTGCAATATCTTCCACATGATTTGTATTTCATCCTTTCATGTGTATTATCTAATGATATCCATTCTTATCTTGTTTTTCTTCCATAGGTATAGTTCTTCTTGGAACACATTATCTTCCAAGAGATAGATATACAAGATATGTACAAAGACGATGCAAACAAGATATGTACAAGAAATAAGAAGAGCTTTGTTACCTTTAGAAGAAGAAGTTTCTTCCATCCTACTTAGTATTCTTTGTAGGTTCCTTTTCTTAGACAATTGATGCTTCGTGTTTCTCCTTCCTTTTCTTTAGCTTGGGACAATGATTCTTGTAGTGGCCATACTTTCGACAATTGAAGCATTGTACTTCTGAAATGTCTTTCTCTTGATTTTGGCTTCCTCCTTGAACCAAACTTCCTTTTGTTCCTGAAGTTCTTGAATATTGTAAGGTAGCTAGAGAGGTAGTGGGGGGGGGCCAGAGGGCCCATAGTACTGTTGTGAATGATTGATCATCGTACTTCTTTTGGGGTTTCTCTTTTGCACTGATCCTTTCTTCTTCTTGAGCACAACAAGTCCAAAGTTCTTCAAATGTCGGATACTCCTTTCTTGTGTTCATGCTTGCGAACAATGCATCCCAAGTCTTGGGGAGACCATTGAGTATTATGTTTACCAACTCCTTCTCTGAGATGATCTCTTCAATATCTTGTAGTTGATCTCTTAACTGAAAAATTCTCACAAAGTATGATGTTATGCTATTATCATCATTCATCATCATGTCACAGAGCTCATTCTTCAGACTCATTACTTGTCCAATGTTTATGACTGAGAAGAGGTTTGTTAGGGAATCATATGTCTTCTTCGATGAGTCAAGATGGGAGATGTAGGGTATCAAGTGGTATTTTATGGATTCCACTATGATACTCATATCATTAATGTCATCGTCTTTGAACGTTTCCATAGCTGCAACATTCTGCAGTTCCTTCTCTTTCCCTTCTTCAAACTCTGGTTTCACGATATTTCCTTTCGAGATATCCAACACTTTATTCTTGGCAAGGAAGACGTCAATCCTTGTCTTCCACACTCTAAAGTTAGAGGCTCCATCTAACTTTTTCTATGACTTCATAGAATAAGTCATGGCTGCTTTGACTTGGTCAAACCCTAGATTTGACCACAAACTCAAACTTCACGTCTTGGCTTGCTGAGAGTATCAGGAGATGCGCTAGGCTAGAGGGCACTGATCTATCCAGAGATTAGGTCAATCCATTCACTTAAGGTGCCTCAACAAGAGGATTATGGTTTCTTCAACTGCTCCTACTAGTAACCCTAGTGACAATGTCTTGGAAGCTGCTTCTGCTAGTAACCCTAGCGACAGTTTGTTAAGAACCCAATACTGAATACAAAAGCACCACAATAGATATACAAGAACAATATGCAAAATATTTTTTATTACCATCAAACCCTTGAGGTAGGGCAACACCATACAATGGATCCTATTATGGAAGGGATCCTCTC
>JZKD02S1662490.1:36650-91402 GCA_000966675.3 Picea glauca
GCTATGTTTCCTTCCAGTGTTTAGACTGAATGAAGGAGGTGTGGGCCCATAACCTGTTAGAATATGAAAGACGTGTATTTGTTTTACCATTGACAATACCCTTGTCACCCAACCATAGGCCGAAGCCACCCTACGAGCACCTTAACCTTGACAGAGAATCATTCTAGAAGAAAACCCTAGGCTAGATATCCAAACAAAGGGTAGCGCACCTTTCCCCAAGGATAGTGCACCAACAAGAGCTGATAATATAGTCCAAACCCTAGCCAAGAGATAGTCCAAGCCAAACATGATCTACTAGCTGCAGCAGCTGCAATGGCAACTCTCCTCAAACCTGTGCACAAGACTGGGCACTGCAGTGTGCACAAGACTGGGCACTACAATTCTGAGACTGCCTACCAGAATGAGAACTAGCCTCCTGTATTTATACTAATTCTGGCTAACTACCTGGGCCGACTTCTCATTCTAGGTATCTGTCTGTTCAATATATATTATTAGTTCTGGCCGATTTATTCCCTTGGAGGATAATAACCTAATATAAATTATCTTCTTGAGCCGACAAGTATCCTAAGGTTATTAGCGAACTCATTAGGGTTTCTTCTTGCTTCCCAAAGTATTCTATCCTTGTCAGGTTTACATGTGGAGGTAAATACCTCCCGCAGCTACCATAATATCAACACAACATACTTTTGTTTCCTGCTAGCCCATGATATCGTGGAAAATATCAAACTGAAACATATCTAAGAAGTACTTCTTCTGTTATCTTCACTCTCTACCTACTCTGAATCAATAAATCCATGCAGTTGTATATCATAACTCAAACGCCCCACAAATATATTTCAAGGCATGCTTTGCCAATTCTCATGGCTAGGTTCCATCTGGAACTCGCTCAACATGTTTACAACAAAGCAAATGTCTAGCCTAGTATTCATCGAATACATCAAGGAGCCAATCAATTACCGGTGCAAGGATGGGTCTACTGGATCAGAGTCTCTCAACTTCTTTAGATTTGTCATCATGGGAGTTTTCCATGGATTTACAATCCATCATCCTAGACTTCTGAAGAACCATTTTGATACACTTCCTTTGTCATAGGAAGTTTTCACCAAGCTTTTGTTGTACACGAGAGGCTCTGCACTAGGCCGATTGAATCCATACAAGGTCTTCTTCTATCTACACACATGGGTCTCTTTTTGGTATACCTCAAAACCTTGAGGTTGTTCTACATATGCTTCTTCTTCAATTACTCTGTTGAGAAGAACAATCTTTACATCCATCTGATGTAAACTCCAACCCATGGATACTGCAAGAGATATAATGGCTCAGCTAGAGGTGTATCTAGTTACTGGAACAAGCTATCATCATAGTCTTCTCCCTCCTTATGGGAGAACCCTTTAGCTACGAATCTTGCCAATGCTTCCATTCATAAGTCTTTTTCACAATTTCTCACATACATTGTTCTTCATCACATATTCTTTTCATTCCTTATGTTTGATTGCTTATAGGGGGTTCAAACCATGTTGGTAGTCTTATGATTCTCGGTATAATAACTGGTTCAATTTGTTGTTATGGATTTTATTTCTTTCTTGGAATCTGCATGTTCTTCCTTGTGTTTCTCTTCAATGTTGGACTCCATGGAATCTTCTATATATTTTATGCCTTTCCTTTCTGAAGGTTACAACTTCTTCCTTCATTATAGGAACATAATTGTAGATGGACAACCAAGGATATTCAAGGCTTATTTTTTAAAGAAGACTTCTTCTAGAGTCAAACTGAACACGTGTTGCTTATCATGGCTACTACTTCTAATGAAGAACATGGAAATATACTTCATAATCTTAACAGATTCTTCAATGGATGATATCATTGAGGATTAACTCCCTCCTAATCCTAGATTCATGCCTGAATGAGAAATATGCATGCTCTTCTTTTGGAATTCTGCAATTATCTCCCTCCATCTAAGAGAGTCCATGCTTTCGTATGCATCTTTCTTGCTTTTTGTAAAGTGTCACAAATCTATTCTAGTTTCCTTTTGATTACTGAATTCTTTCTGGTCTGAATCCTTCCAGGTCTCTTCAAGTTTGGTTCTGATTGCGACCCATCTGGCAGTTGTTACTTATGTAGTAGCTTCCACAAGAATTTTCACCAAAGATTGTCAACGTACTTCATCCTTTTCAGATACATTGCTTGACTGGTAGTCATTGTAATGACAATCCTTATCTTGTTATTCTCCCACAGGTATCTGACCATCTTATCTTCTAGGAAATAGATACATATGATATGTACATGAACTATGGAAACATGGTATGTGCAAGGACTATGTTACAGAAGAATATTGTTACCATGACTAGTAGAAACATTCTGCTTCATCCTGCTTGAATTTATTTGAGGGTTCCTTTTCTTTGGAAACTGTTTCTTCATGTGTTTCCTTCCTTTTATTTAACTCAGGACACTGGCTCATGTAGTGACCATATTTTCAACAGTTGAAGCATTGTATTTTTGACATATCCTTTTCTTGATTTGGTTTCTTCCTTGAGCCAAACTTCTTATTCCTGAATTTCTCGAACTTTCTTGTGTAGGCTTGATCATCATCTTTCTTTTGGGATTTCTCTTTTGTTCTAATATTTGATTCTTCTTGTGCACAACAAGTCTAAAGTTATTCAAATTTGGGATACTCCGTTCTTGTGTTCATGCTTGCGAAAAATGCATCCCATGTCTTGGGAAGGCCATTAAGTACTATATTTACTAGTTCCTTTTCTGAAATGATTTCCTCAATAGATTGTAGTTGATCTATTAACTAATATATTCTTACAAAGTATGATGTTATGCTGTCATTATCATTCATTTTCATTTCATGGAGCTCATTCTTCAGACTCTTCACTTGTCCAATATTTATGACTGAGAAGAGGTTAGTTAGGGCATTGTACATCTTCTTAGATGAGACAATATGAGAAATGTATGGTATCAAATGGTCCTTTACAAAGTCTACTATGGTTCTCATAGCATTGATGTCATTGTCCTTGAACTTTTCCATAACTGCAACGTTATGAGGTTCCGGCTTCAAACAGTGGTTCCATGATCTTGCCTTTCACGATATCCAACACTTTATTCTTGGCAAGGATGAGGTCAATCCTTGTCTTCCATGCTCTGAAGTTAGAAGCCTGTTATAACTTGTTTTCTAATTTCATAGAGTAAGTCATGACTGCTTTGACTTGGTCAACCTATGACTTTGACTTGGTCAACACTTTGACCAAAAACTCAAACTTGACGCCTTGGCTGGCTGAGATTACCAGGGGGTGCGCTAGGCTAGGGCACACTAGGTTATCTAGGAATTAGGTCAAGCACTTCACTTAAGGTGTTTCAACACGGTGGTTAGGGTTTCGTTGCTACAACAAAAATTTGATTGCAACTAGATCTACAATTGAGCAAATCCTCCCAATCTACCTTCCAGTGGTTAGACTATCTGAAGATAGTGTGTGCCCATAACTTGTTAGAATAATAGGCGTGCTTGTTTCACCGTAGATAATATATCAATATTGTCACCCAACCATAGGCACAAATCCCACCCCCAAGCACATTAACCTTGACAAAAAAAAAATTATGGAAGAAAACCCTAGAACCAATAGCCAACCAAGGTAGCATACGTCTCTCCAAATCTAGCATACCAAGTAGAAAGTCCAAATCATAACCAAGCATAAAGTCAAATCATAACCAAAGACCAAGTCACCACTGCAGCAACTGCAACTCTCCTCTAGTCACGTGCACCACTTGACCTTATGCAGTTATGAGAGTGAGTGTGACAAATGAGCTCTAGCGCCCTCTTATTTATAGTCCTCCAAGTGACCTAACTGGGCTAACTTCTACTTCTGGAGGACAATAATTTAATATAAATTATTATTTTGAGCCGAATTGTCTTATAAGGTTATTTCCTAACCTTATAGGGTTTCTCTTGCTTCCCAGAATATTCTAGACTCATCAAAGGTTACACATAGTGGTTAATACCTCCCGTAGTTACCATAATATCAACAACAATGTGGCAATTTATGAAGAGAACATATAATATGTAAGGGGTTCAAAGAATACACCATGAATACAAAAAAGTGGAAAATATAGAGATTGTATTTGAATAGAGACTTTCCATGCACTACAAATATAATTTAGAATATGTTGGATTTAATATTGCGTCATTACGTGATCTTCATTAAATGTATGTTATTGTGGGCTTTAATCTTTTACAAGCTTGTTAACATGACAACATGAAAACCATGCTAGTTTGAGAACTATGAAGCTATGCAAGATTTTGAGAAAATCTGCTATGCTTAGGTAGGGAAATTTCACTCAAATTTATTTATTTATGTGAAATCTTGTAGTGCATTGGATTTGCTAGTGATATGGAAAGCATGATATATGCTCTTGATATTGTTTGTAGTGTATTGAATTTTCCAATAATATGGAAAGCATGATATATTCTCTTGATATTGAGTTTCATAGTGATATGGAAAGCATGATATATGCTCTTGATATTGTGAACGAGTTAAATGGTAATTTTGAAGGTAAATAAATGTAACCTATCATGACAAAGATTTTATCCCATTTTTCAAATTGAGTATGTTGATATTTTGTATGGTTTCATAAAAAGGATGGCTTTGTGTGATAGGTTTCAGAAGTATTGGAGATCTATTTGTTAGAATTGATTTAATTTTTCTATGGAAGTTGGAAATTTGAGGATTGTAAACACTATTATTACCATATCATGATAAGATGAAAATACATCTCGATCCTCAACTTATATCCACGAACAAGTTTTTTTTGGCTTAAATATCCATCTTCAAATTAGATCTGAGAACATGTTTTTCCTAAATATTCATCCTTAACTTAGATATGCATAATGTGTTTTTTGGCTGACTCAAATCTCTATTCTTAGCTTGTTGGAATGGTTTTAGAAGTATTGGAAAGATATTTGTTAGAATTAACTTAGTTTTGTTATCGAGCAATGAAATTTGTCACAAGTTAATTTGCAGACTGTAGGCATTCTTATTCCCACACAATGATAAGAGTAGAAAACATCTACATCCTCAATTTAGATCTATAAACATGTTTTTTTTGGATTACTTAAAATGTCCATCCTCAACTAGATCTACGAACTTGTTTTTGTGGCTTACTTATTTGAGTATTGTATGACAGACAATATGAGAGCTATTTGAGAGCACTAGGTGCTTGTGTTGGTGAATATTTATGGTTTAAATGAATTCATTGTATTTTTTGGAGGAGCATATATGTTGAAGTCACGTTTCAATATTTTTGAGTGTTAAAATCTCCCCATTGTAGTTGGAAGGCAATAATGTCTACATTAATGGAAAACAAATTTTTCCACTTTACAACTATAAGTCCTGACATTATCTTTTGTATCTTCCATGCACACATGCATTTGAAACTTTATTTCATTTTTGAAGATATATTGAACAAGCTACGACAATGGAAATGTTTGAAGAAACAAATATTAGATTGTAAAACACATTGTGATAAAGACAATGACATAATTGTTTGTTTGCTGTTATAACACACATCAAAGAACCCCCACAAAGTATTGTGAAAAAATATGAGAGAAAAAATGTCCCAAATTGTGAGCAAATATAACATATTGTTGAATTTTTTTTATGATTGATCAACTTGTTAACAATCTATTCAATTTTTCATAGCATAAGCATCATGAAGCATAAACCCTAAGCATTAATTGCATCATACATTTATCCAAGATCACAAGAAGAAAACCATGCACAAAATACACAATATTCACAAGGGAGAAAAACCCAACAACAACCTTTCACTAGATGATAGATAGTCCAAGAGAAAATCCAATCACCAAGAAGAAGTGCGCTAGAATCCCAAGAGACTAGAACTACACAAGAGAGAGAAAGTGATCCAAGTGTGTTATGACAAAATGAGAGATACTTCTCTCTATTTATACAAGTCCAATGAGAATTTTATCCTTTCCAAAAGGTGTCTCTTCATCCAAGCCGACTTTAGCAGTTAGGTCTTCTACACAAGACGTTGGGCTTTTGGTGGGTATTCTACACAAGACGTTGAGCTCTTCTTGTCTCTGGTCATCATAATGAAAGGTTGAATCAAAATGTCACACATGGTTGAACCCAGTGTGAACGTCCTCATCTCTTCTAGGGGCTACGACCCACTATAACAAGTCATCATCATCCTCAAGGGCTTCTCCCTCATGATGTGTCCACTTGGTCAACTCCCAAGTGACATGTCCACATGGTATGCTCCCATGGAACGTTGGGTGCCCTCCCAAGACAACTTGCCACTTCTTTGATAAGTGTCATGCTCAAATCAGTTTCAGAGGAGCATTCAACCCAACCCAATATAGGGAGAAGATCAGGGGCATCCCACATATTAACCCAACCCATCCACCTAGGGAGAAGACCCGTCTCAGGTCAACCTAACCCAACACAACTGAGGAGAATACCAATCTCAGGTCAACCCAACTCAGTGCATCGGGGATAAGATAGGGAGAAGGCACAGGTCGACCCAACCCACTGCTCTGGGGAGAATACCCGAAGAATGTCTCACGAAGTTGCAATCATCAACACATATAAAGGATAAGAAAAAGAGGAACACAAATAAATAAAATAAATTTGTTAATGGCCTAGTTATAATCACAATAAAAATAATGAGATTTAAAAGTACATGAGTGCACATTGGGAGTGCAAAAACAATTCATATCACCATATTCATGAAAAACAACTAAATAACTAGCTAATAGAAATGAAAAGTAGAGTAGATTCATAACCATTTAGATGCAGAATGAGGGGAGAGAAAAAAAAAAACACTGTAAAGAGAAGTGAAAGAAAGATAAAACTAATAGTGATATGAGAGTTCAATACCCAATTTTATATCATAGAGAAAAAAAGTTATATATTGTTATGGCATAGAAAAATTATATATTGGTATGGTATACATTATTGATAAAGTTAAACAAAATATATATTATTATGATTTTTTTGATTATTATTGCATAAGATAATTTGTTTGACATATTTTTAGTGAGTTCATCCATGATCATCATTATGACAAGGTAATAGAATGAAATATATGTTGCAAAGGAAAAAGGATGAGAGTGCCTATCGTTACACATTATTTTGGTCACCCCAGTGATCAACTGACGACATGTGCATAACCCACTTCCATGTTCCCTGAAAACACTAAAAGAGACTTTCTCCATGAGAAAAGTGGATTAGATTTTCTTCCTTAAAAACTATGTCAAAGGAGATCGTCGCACCTTTCTCTATACTTGGGGTGCGACGATGCTTGATCGTCGCATGATGCACCAAAGATGGATTGCGACATCGTCATAGGATGCCTTTTCATAGGGTGTGACGATTCTTAAACAAGGGAAAAGTGAAATTCACAAATGTTCTAGAAGGGAATCTTCTAGAAGATGAGGTGGTCTCCGATCGGTTTGGATCTTACTTGCTTCTCCGATTTAGTGGAATCATCCTAATATCCTCATCCATCCTTCTTTCACCCTATATAAAGAGGGATCTCTTATGGAAAAGGCTCATGCTTGCTTATGCATGAAGAATTCTGCTATAGATTATACTAGAGATAACTTTGTTTTAGTTCTCTAAGTCAG
Source organism: Picea glauca (assembly GCA_000966675.3). Lineage (NCBI taxonomy): Eukaryota > Viridiplantae > Streptophyta > Pinopsida > Pinales > Pinaceae > Picea > Picea glauca. The sequence goes on from JZKD02S1662490.1 coordinate 44,296, forward strand.
ATTGCAGATCTTCTTCATCAAAGACATTGGAGCAAAGGTGTGTGTGTTGGAGAAAAGATCCATTGGAAGGGACCTTGCAACATCAAGGAATGTATGTATTCTCCACTTCCATTTAATATAATGCAATAATACATTTCTTCCCTATAAAGGTGTCTTTACTTTTATTGTGTAACTCCTTGATATTATACATAGAATTCATTGGAATATATATATATATATATATATATATATATATATATGTTTGTTCTCTCTCTTTGTTGGTTTGTGCTTCTTAAACAGGTTCACCATCCCACAAATCCAAAGATGGAGCGAAAAGGATGACACTAGCAAGGATCAAGCATCATTTAAAAGGTATGTCTTTTGTCCCTCTCTAAACTAGTTTATATGACGATGAAGTCTAAGGTGAAGTTTGTATTCTTTCGTGTTTTGTTCTAGCTTCCTGTTGAAGTTAGGGAGATTAAATTGTGTCTGTACTTATCGATTTGTTCGATAACAAAATTTGCAACCATACTGGGGAACAACTTCTTTTGTTTTTTTGCTTCTTACTTTCTTTTAGCCTGCCTTCTTTTGATCAATTTCATTCTCTGAGTCTGTGGGTGATCCATCTTGAATCCCTGGTTCTGAAAGTTCATTGAAATTTTTTGTCATTCTTTCAAATTTTCTTTATATTCAGACATCGTCGCAGTGTGTCCTATTTTCAGCATGCGATGATTCTATATCACCGCACTCTTCTTGTGTAGACCAGGGCGACGACGTCACACTATGAATTACTTACAACTCGCGACGATCCTATATCATCACACTGTACCCTTCTGCAACCTGCGACGATTCCTGTAGGAATTGTTGGAGTTATAGTCAATTTTCTTTTCTTTGCCCATATTTGTCTTTACTTCTTGGGATGAAGGTTTAGCTTTGGCGAATGATTGGTTTATATCTTTTAAGCCCGTGTTTGATTGATTTTCAAGAATTGAGAGTTTGCTTCATAAGCTTTGAAAAATTTATTTTTGACTTCTTATTACAAGGGTATAATCTCAAGACTTTGTTCCCGGGTGCTTGTTTGATAAGTTGTTCTTGATTTCATTTGAGTTTTGGAGTGGTTTTAAGTTTTGGATTGTTGTTGAGTAAGAAACGATTTTTGTTCGCATTCAACAAATAGTTTTCTCATCTTTTCATTTTTTGTTTGCATTATGAGTTTGATTTGGGAAATAGTGTTGAGAATGCATTAATCTTCTTGGACCTTTCTTTCTTTTTTGGATTATGTCTCTGTTCTGATTTAAAAAGAAAAAGACTGAAGTTTATTCTTCTTTTTAGTAGTCTTTGTAAGAAATCTTTTGCATTCAAATATTTGTTGAAAATAGAAAAATGGAATATTTGGTAGTTTTGATTGTTTGGAATCCATATCATTCAAAAATTGAGAAATTGTGCTTTGTAATTTTTGTATTTTGGAAAGAGAAACCTTCTCCCTATTGTAATTAGAGTTCATTGAATGAAACGATTGCATTTCATCTCTTTTTGCATTTTATTGGGTCAAGGTTAAATACATCATCTGTTTCATTTATACACCAACATTAGCTAGGATAACGCTTTGGAATAGGTTGTAAGACTCACTCTCCAAAGCATCAAAACACACAATAGTATCTTGTGATAGGGAGAGTTCAAATCCACTTGCTAGATTTTATCCTGGGAAGCCCTTCTAACACAAGGGTCAATCACGAGGTCGCATTAGGACCGACATAGTTACTCACCCTTTTTTGTTGGTCTTAGTGTAGAGATTGTGCGTATTATTGGGGGTCACTTGAAAAGAAAATCCCGTGGGGACCTTCTTGAGTTGATTTCGGGCTTAGATACCCTACCCTTGCACGTGGATCAAACTGTCGTCTGCTTCCCTAGGCATCATTGTCGTAATTGGTAACCTTTGTGGCCTATCTCTTTAGAGTCTTTACACGAGGTGACTGTGGAGGGGCAAGTCTTCACAGTACTTGGAATCAACATTGGCCAAACTCACTCAGGCTCCTTGGAGGGTATACCCATGATTATGTGTGGAAGATTGCACCAGGGTGTAAGTCCATTAAGGAGGTCGTCAACATAACTTTTCCACCCGCTTTATCCCAACCCCTTCTTGTCTTGATTTCGCGACGTCGGATTTCATCACCAACTAGTGACTTCGAAATAAGAATGTTTTTTTGTGTGTTTGATATCTAAATTTTATCAGTGAGTGTTGTTTGTTTTTCTAGTTAGCCATAGATTCATTTCATTCTTTATTTGGTGCGGCCAACATTGACCCTTGCCATTCACGTAGGATGTAAGGGTTACCTTCGGAATAGCTGAAAGAATACGTTTCTTTGCTTCCTAACTCACCAGAGGGTTCTCTTGAAGGAGCAGAATAACGACGTAGCCTCTGAGATTGGAAGTTCTACTCCATTGGAGGAATCGATACTTCCTATAAATCTGTTATTGAGTGTTGTACGAGATCCATTTTTGCTTCGGATAAATTCATCGGGAGACGTTGTTGCTGAATATTATACTAGAATGCCTACTGGACCTCACACAGAGTCTGGTGTAGATGATCCACTCTTCCAGAGTGAATCGTTTAGAACTTCAGTTCATACTGCTAGAATTTATAATCCTAGCTCTGCCCTTGTCCATTCTCTTTGGAGAACCTCTTCGAGACAAGATATTTTTCTAAAACTAGGAATGGATCGCCTACATCAGATGACCTATAATCAATCTATGGCATCACATACGCCTGTGACTTCCACTACTTACACAATACCTTTATATCATTTTACTGCCATGGCCAATAATTTTGTCATAGTCTCAGACTAATTGTTGGTTGGTTCTCATACAATTCTTCCTCTCCAACTCGCTAGCTCTACCATGGTCCCACAAGTTACGCCTATTTATTCTGGAAGTTTGGTAATCACTCAAGATCCTGTTGGAACACCACTTTCGCTTAGATCAAATCCGTCACTTCCACCTGAGTATAATGCTCCAAATACTTCTATGGCTAATCCTACCCATAGTCCATCCGAAGGGCCTAATCAGTTTGTTCCTCCTGAGTATAATGTTTCTAGTAGTTTCATTCCTATACCTTCCCAGGTTCTCTCCAGGGAGCCTAGCATTCCTCCTCCACCTCCAACTAGAGGATCTAATTGTCCTGGCCCAAGTATCCCCAATCCAGTTGGAGACACAAGTCATTTTGTCGCTTCTGGTTTTCAGATTCTTGTTGGAGGACAACCTCAAGTTGGAGGGAAACCCCAAGTTGGGGCTCATAACCCAGTGTACGTGCAATATATCCCTGGATTACAATCTCAACCTTAGAATTTTCCTTTCCAAGGCAATCAACAACTGCCTGGGAGGAAAAATCCTCAAGTTAATTCTTTTGTACCCCCTAATTCCAGGCAACCATATACATGTTCTATGAATCCTACCCGGGGTCAAGCTTTTCAATCTAATGCTCCTCTCCAAGGAAGCATACCCAATCAACCAACTCATGTTGGCTATTCGACTCAAAACCCTCCACCACTGAATTTGAAAAGACTCTCTAAATATCTACAGACTTCTTATGGTCCTACTGGTATACCTACAAGATTACCTCCTCAAAATTACCAGTTTCCTCAAGTGAACAGACAATTGTCGTTTCTTGCTACTTTGGATTTATCAGATTTATCTAGGATTTTGAATGATCATATCTTGCATTCTCCTTATTGGTCGGTCATATCTGCCAAGTTACCATCATACATTCCTAAGTTTGATGGTCGATTGGGAGAAGACCCAAATAATCACGTCATGACTTTCCATCTTTGGTGTCCATCCAACTCTTTGATGGACAACTCCATTAGATTACGTCTTTTTCAACGAACTCTTACGGGTTCGGAAACCAAATGGTATATTGAATTTCCACGAGGATTCTTCAATGATTTCAACACCTTATCTATAGATTTCTTAACGCATTACCAGTTACTGATACGATATGAGACAATAAATGAAATTTTGAGTTGATTTAAACCGTCCTCGTCTACTCACATTTTCGATCATATTAACGAGTGGAGGAGGAGAAGACGCTTAATCAAAGTTCCCCTTCCTAATCAACTATTGGCTGAGTGGTTTACTAAGTCACTCGTTGATCCTATAGCATGTGATGTTTCCATGGGTGGTTTCATCACTGAAGAGTACGCGATTAGTCGTGCTCAATACTTGGATCTCGTTTATTCACAAACGAGCACTCTATATGACTTGATCCTTGATGCTCCTCGCCCGTCTACAAATCCAACCCCAACACCTCCAGTAGCTTCTCATGTTGTTGGCGACGTGATTGATACTTTTCATGCTGAGACTCAATCTAAACAAGCCAATCATTCCACTCCCAAATCTACTACTTCTAATGTACAAAATGCTCCTCCTCCAACTCCTCCCGATAAAACCTCAGAGGTTAATTCGGTTCAATCTACACCTATCGGTAAAAATAAAATAAAAAGAAAGGGAAGGGTAAGAATAGGGAGGAAAATAATAATAATCAACAATCCGATAAATCCAAGACTCAACCTGCTGATGATAAAGAAAAGAGAAAACCTCATTATCCTTATCTTATCTGTGGTGATGATCATTATATGAAATATTGTCCACGATGTGCTAAGGTTACTAAGTTCCTGCAAGGGACCGAGGCACCTCCTACACCCGCCATTTTGTCACAACCTTTTCCTTCTCAGTAGCAGGCCCAATTGGTCATTCATGATCAACCTTCTCCCTCTACCACATCTTATGTACTTATGTGTACTGGTGACTCCAAGAAGAATAAAGTTGCAGTCGCTACTCGAGCCAAAGATTATTCTCCTTCGAAAGAGAAAGTTGATGATTCACCTCCCTTGGTTCAACCTCCTCCATCGACTTCACCTCCTAACGATCCTCTCCATCTCAAAAAACCAAGTATAGATACATTTCTTTGTCCTCCTCCTAAGGGCGTTGTTCATAAGTCGTCATTCAACCCTCATGTACGTGTTGCTAAAAAATATAGTATTGTAGAAGATCTTGCGCATGCACCTTCTGAGATGTCGGCTCTCGAAGTAATTCAAAGTTGTCCTATGAAACAGAAGGCATTGTTAAAGACTATTGGTGGAATTGATCCTAATGATACAAACTTGATAATCTTTAACCTGGAAGATCATATTCCAAGGCTTCCTCGTCAATTAGCATTTCAAATACAAGTCATTGTGGAAAATAAGAATATTTGTTGAACCGTTATTAATGAAGGAGCCTCGACTTGCGTCATGTTTGTCACTTGTTGGAAAGCCATAGGCTCTTCTCCCTTACCGAGTCACACAATACTCTAAAATCTTTTAATGGTACCGGGTTTAAACCTTATGGTGTTCTTCCTTCATTGTCTATTGCGTTAGAAGGTAAAGCAATTACTGTTGAGGTTGAGGTGTTTGATGCACCTCTTGATTACAACCTTCTACTAGGCCATAGTTGGATTGATTCCATGCATGCAATTGTTTCTACTCTTTTCCGTGTGATACGATTCCCTCACCAAGGAAAAGTTGTTACTTTCGATCAACTCACCTTCTTTAATTTCGATTCACATACTAGTAATGTACCTTTCATTGCGAAAACACCTCCCAGTTATGAGAATGTCGATGTGGGTCTTCTAAAAGGATTCATCGTTAATGGGTACATTCCCCATTCCGACACCTAATATTCCTCCTCCTTTTGTCGCTTCAATTAACATGATATCAAACACTGTTGGTGAAATCCCAGAGTCTTATGACCCTTGGATAGTACCTAGCTTCGACGATTGTCTTCGTTACGGAAACCAAATTCCTTTGAGTCCGATAGAATTGGATTATCAAGGTATTCAATCGACAACTCCTCTTCATTCTCTCTCATACACGTATCCGGATCCGTTTCATGTGGTATTTCACACTGATGAGATGATAACAACAACCATGTCTATGGAAGATACCCCATGGGACGATGGGCATCATCGTTCTATTCTCTTCTTGGAACTCGAGACTATAGAGAGTTATCAACGGATTTCAAATCCATCTACTGTTGTTACCATTTCCCATGTTCCTGAACCAACACACAATGTTTTGTATGAAGGGAAATTGGGTAACATTTCACCCACCATCCCTCTAGATATTTCGATTAAACCTGGAGTTGTGGAAAATGTTCACATCAGTGCCTCATGTTCTACTAATGAGATCTGAATTTACAAATCTATTTTCCAAGAATTCTGTGACATTTTTTTCTGGAGTTATGAAGAGATGCCTGGAATTGATCCAGATATTGTTGTCCATGAAATTAAGACTTACCCAGATACTAAACCCATTTGACAGAGACTTCGCTCAATACATCCACGTAAAGTTGATGCTATTAACCTCGAAGTTGAAAAACTTCTTAAAGCCAGTTTTGTCTATCTTGTGGCTTTGACTAATTGGGTGTCCAATCTTGTTCTGGTTACGAAGAAACAAGGCACGATCCATGTCTGTGTAGATTATAGGGATATCAACAAGGCTTGTCCCAAAGAAAATTATCCAACCCCTTTCGTCAACCAGATCGTTGACGACTGTGCCGTGAGTGAAATCTTCTCTTTGATGGATGGTTTCTCTGGCTATAATCAAATCAATATTTTACCCACAAATCAACATAAGGCTGCTTTTATTTCCCCTTAGGGAACCTTCACATACCATAAACTACCTTTTGGTCTCAAGAATGCTGGTGCGAATTTTCAATGCGCTATGTCTTGTGCTTTTCATGATATTAAGCACATTATACAACCTTACCTAGATGATTTATCAACGATTCCATGCATCGTCAAGATCACCCGACACATTTACGTGCCATTTTCTTACGCTGTCGCTATTATTGCATACAATTGAATCCACATAAATGTGTTTTTTGTGTGGAGTCTGGATGACTTCTTGGTTTTGTCGTGTCTAAACATGGGATTATGGTGGACCCTCTGAAGGTTGAAGCTATTCTCAATTTGCCTCCTCCTTCTACACTACGCCAGCTCCAAAGTTTGCAAGGGAAGATTTTTTTTTTACGTCGATTCATCCTTAATTATGTTTAATTAACGAAATGTTTTACTTGACTTCTTAAGAAGGGTCATGATTTTTTATGGGACGACATTGCCAACAAAGCCTTTTAAGATTTGAAACTTTCCTTAACACATACGCCACTCTTATTTCCTCCCGATTATAGTCGAGATTATTTCGTATAATTAGTTGCTTTGAACTCCACCATAGCTATGGTTCTAGTCCAAGAGGATGATTCACATGATGAACATGTTATATACTATTTGAGTCAGAGTCTCACGACCACCGAAACCAAATATATGCATGTGGAAAAACTGGCCTTGGCAGTTGTTCACGATGTACAACATTTTCGTCATTAAATCTTATTGCACAAAACCACAGTGATTTCTGATTGCAACCCCATGCAACACATCCTTACCGACCATTGTTGGGGGGGGAATACTCCAAATGGATAGTTATTCTCTAGGAGTTTGATTTGGAGTTTGAGCAAGCCAAGTCAAATAAATCTTTGGTTTTTGTTGAGTTGATATGTGACATTCCCTCTACTGAGACGTAAATTGTGGCAGAAGGTTCCTTTCCTGACGAGTCTCTCTTTCTAATTAGTTATGAGGACATATGGTATGAAGACATCATCATTTATCTCCAAACCCAAACTTTCTGGCTGTATCTTTCTAGTGTAGATCGTCGTCGTATTCGATATCAAGCCCGTCAATACATTATCCTTGGTGATACCCTTTACCACCATGGTATTGATTTCATATTTCGATGGTGTCTAACCTATGATGAAGTTGAGAAAGCTTTGAATGAATGTCATTCCAAAGCATGTGGCAGTCATATGTTTGGGTATGCCACTGTCTAAAAGACCTTACGAGTTGGTTACTTCTAGCCTTCATTGTTTAAGGATTGCATTACTGTCGTTCAAAATTTCCACACTTGTCAAACATATAACAATAAAATCCATTCTCACCCTGCTCCTCTTTACCCTGTAGTTTCTGTTGGTCCATTCGCTAAATGGGACATTGACTTCATGACATGTAACCCTCACTTGGCCGGGGGGCATGGATACATTATTGTAGTTGTGGATTATTTCACTCAATGGGCCGAGGCGATGCTAACATTTGATAATACCAGGAAAACTGCAGCATTGTTCATATTCGATCATATCATTATTAGATTTGGTGTCCCTCAAGTAATCGTCACTGACCATGGTAGTCATTTTCAAAATTTCATGATGTCTAAACTTACCGAGAAGTTGGGTCTTCGACATGAAAACTCAACACCTTACTATCCACATGCCAATGGTCAGGTTGAAGCAATCAACAAAGTTCTCACTACTATGCTTTGACGGATGGTAGGAATTAAAAAGTCAAGTTGGCACACGATGCTCTTCTCAACATTATAGGCCTATCAGACATCAGTTAAATCTCCCACAAGGTTCACACCTTTCCAGTTAGTATATGGTATCAAAGCTATTGTGTCGATTGAATGCGAAATCCCATCTTTGAAATTAACTGTGAAACTTCTCCCTAACACCTCAGCTGAAGAGGAACGTCTCTTGTATTTGATGCAATTAGACGAGACTCGTTGTGATGCTGCCTTAGTCATTGAAACTCAGAAGAAGCGTGTCAAATCTCAATATGAAAAGCATGTCAAACCACATGTTTTTTCTGAGGGTGATTTGGTTTTCCTTTACGAACATGATCGTGACTTATTAGGGGCCGAAAAATTTGAGCCTATGTGGCGTGGCCCTTATATAGTGAAATGAGTGTCGGAGAAAGGGACTTATGAGCTGGTATATTATGATGGAATTCCTTTGAGTGAACTCATAAATGATCTTTACTTAATGAAGTACTATGCTTAAACTATTTTTTCATGAGTGCTTTGCATTTTTAGTGTATCATACTCTAGTGTGTTTTTTTCATTTTTGTTCCACCTTTTAGTTGCTTAACTTGCATTGTGTTTGGTTTCCAGATGTCAGTGTTTTCGCTACCCTATATTGTCTTAGCTAATGGTGCTAGTTGCAGTACTCAAAACCTAGCATTTGTTGCGTGGGAAATCTATGCACCTACAAATGAATTGATCAGTCTACATAATGTTTTCCTTGGTCATGCAACTAATAATATCACGGAATAAAATGCAGTTATCGAGTTATTAACTGGCACCATTTCATTTGACATCCATCATCTTATTGTATGACTTGATTCATAGTTAGTAGTGCTGTAATTGAGTAACGTTTATTCCATCCGAAGTCCTACATTGTTACGAGTATACTTAAGAATTCGCCTCTTGGAAAGACATTTTGATTATATTGAGTATCAACATATTCCTAAATGTCTAAACACATTGACAGATGCATTGAATAATTATGTTTTAGGCAGACATTTGCGTCATTTATAAATCCAAACACACATTTCAAAAATAAGACAAGTAAGTCGGTAGGAACTTTATAATAATACGTCAAAAGTTATAAAAAGTGTTTGTCCAAAGACCAAAATGTCAAAATAGTGAAGCTTAGGGCTTCATATACATAAGAGTCATGGATGTTGCTCATTGTAACAAAAGACTTTTCAAGTCACTCTACGAAGCAACCAACTAATAGATGCCGATACGACAATTGTATGGCGTTGGTAGTGCTGAGGAAGTTCGTCCACCGTGGTATCAGGGTTGTTCATGGTTAATCCCTCTAGGTTTTGCTCGATCTCCTTGAGATCCAAAACAACCACTCCTCGACCCGCCACATCGCCTATCTCTCCTCGCCTCTGAATGGGAGATGATCCCAGAGGACGATAAGGCGCCACATCTGCATTAATGAGAGCACTTGATTAGTCTTGGATAAATGACAAAAAACATTTTATAATTAAAATATCAAAAACATCATATAATGAAAAAATTATTCTTACCTATGTCTCCCCACTGAGATCCCTCAGGTAGAGATAAGTCAGGATCCCCACGTAAGTCTATCCCGACGTAAGAATAGTCCTCCACCATGATTAGCCAATTTCTCAGCCACTGGAAGAAAACCTCGTTATATTTGATGACAGTCATGCCACCATGACGAGCCATCAAAGCCACCCATCTTTTGATTTGTGGATATTGTGGAGAAAGTATACCCCACTCTACCTGTAGATGTAAGATGGGGACCCACTCTAGGAAGAAGGATACTAAAATGGATCCATAACCAAACTGTTTCAAACGACCATTCCAACACTTTGTGAGTTGCTTTTTCATGTTCTTCAAGAGACCCTCGCACCATTTAAAGACCCGGGGCTCCATACACTCTATGGCGTACTGAAAGTGGCTTTGCAAATCCATGTGGAAAGTTGCACTCCCTGCCATTTGGGTGATAGTATAGAGGATGGTTCTCAATGGTAAATCTCAAACATCCCTAATGGCAACCTTGCCACTATGCTTTTCCATACCTAACATGCAGTGGTGTGCAACATAGAAGTCCATGGGTTATCCTCCACCCCTTCTTCCCAAGAGTGATATACCCGAGAGCCTCGGTGAGATAACCCCGTCAGAAAGTAAATACCATCTATTTCCAAGGTGAGTGTATGCACACCCACGTGAAATTCTTGTTCATTTACATCCCACATGTGGACTAGATCCTCCAACAATCTCAGTTGGGCTCTCATACCCTGAATTTTGAAGAATTTGAGTAAACCACACTCACAGAGTGTCATCACTGTGCTTGGGTCATTCTTAGGAAAGTAATATTCTTCCTCATGCTCATGTTCCCTCCACTTGAGAATTTTGATCGAGGAAAACCTTCCAACTGACATCAAAAGATGATTAGATTCATAAAAAATCAATTCTTGGAAGTTTTCCTAACTCATTTTTTCTTTTCAAAAATTAAGTTGTGGTCGTCGAAGGGCCTTGTTTTACGCAGAGCAACGCCGTCGCACCTTGTCTTTGTGTCCCCTACGACGATTTGAGATCGTTGCATTTCACAATACTGTGAACCTTGGACAATCTCAAAGTGCAATGACCTCCAAAAAATCGACCTTAACTCAAAATTAAGCCATTAAAAATGAAATTTTAAACCATGAAAAAATAAAGGGGCAAGACATTATATTTTTTATGGAAGCGGTTTGTGAAATGGTCAACTAGGCACTCTAGAATCAACGCTTGAAATTTGGAAGAAAATGAGGGTTTTGGGCACTATTTGGGTGAAATTGCAAAATGAAATGGTAAATGGGTTATTTTGACCTATTTTATTATTTTTTACCATATTTTATTGCAAATTAAATTATTTTTTGAATATTTTGCCTATGTCTTAAGTCTAACCAACTTTGCAAAGTGTTTTCTATTATATATTGAAATATATAAGAACGGGACGTTTGATATGGATCCACCATTTTTATCGTTTTCGTGTGTTTGTCTCATGTACAGATACTTTTAGGTTTTTTTTAGGAAAAACTTCGAGCATAGTCTTAATTCTTTCTCACGCTCATGAAACCATGAGAATGTAATCAAGTAACATTTTATCGTTTTTGTGAACTCGCATTTGTAACATGAAAATGAACTCTACAGAGTATCCTTTAAGTTCTTTTCAAGCTCCTTAAACACAAAAATATAGCCGAGCGACCTTATTTTTTTCACGCTCGTAAAAGTATTTGAAGAAAACGTCTGATGAGCGGTAGATTATCTTTTTTTCGGTCTCGTCAGACTAACTTACTAAAAATGACATTATGGAGTTTTCTGTAAGTGTTTTTTCAGACTCTCTAAACATGAAAAACACCTGAGTTTTCTTTCTTTGGAATCGTAAAACAATCATCGAAAGGACCATATGGGACCGAACCACTCCTTAGGGTTCGTTAAACATACTCTGAGGGACTCGTCTGAAGGATGATCTTACATTACAATCATATGTTATCATCATCAAGCTTGCGTAAAAATAAAGAGGTACTCTCCAGAAATGGTGGGGGAAAATTGGGAAAGAAATGTCTCTGTATTTGTGTTAGTGGCAATAAGTCACTCTTGAACATGACACCCCCTTTCATCACTATATTTGGGTTGGGAAATCCATTTGTCTCTCGTTTGACAATCCATAAGTCCATATGTTGGGTCCTCCTTAAGTCAATGTTGTCAAGACAACTGTCATGTCGTTTATATGTTCAAGAGAAGTCCAACCTAAACAAACCATCTATCGAGTCGACCATCTGTAGTTCTAAATTTTCTACCATGTCAGCCTTCCCTGAGTTAGTTCTGAATCACTTCATACTCTTATCTACTTCAAATCTATTACATATTTCGTGTCATTGATGAGATATACATTAAGACCATCCTATGACTAGTATTTTCATGTCGACTTCAACTCATTATCCAGGAACAGGACTTGTAAATCACATTAGTACCTTGGATCATGCATCCCTCAATGGCAGGTCTCTTCACTTTCAACAATGGGTTCACATCATTGGACCCTGATTAGAAGAATCCATCAAGTGTTCGACTTCAACTCATATATTCACATTCGTTGGATTGTACCAGAGTACCTTGGGAGTCATTGACATCGATGGTGATTTCTCTCGCACTTGTTAATGATTTTCATTAATGACTGGTAATCAAGTGGTTTCTACCATGTTCGATTTCGACACCTGTAATCACATGGATATATTCATACTTAGGGACGATGGGAATGAAGACCCTGGATCTCTCCATATTGGTCCAGGTTGTGATAGAGTATTCATAAGTTTGTAATGACACATAGATCCATTGTGTATGTCTTGTGGCTATGTCTAAATTTGAATTCTTTAAGTGCATAGATCTACATTGTATTTCTGGTGGCTATGTTGAATCATGATGACATGGATCCATAGTATATGTTTAGTGGCCATGACTCACTTAACACTTATGATTATAGTCACTTGTAGTCTGAGTATGGGAATGCCTACCTCATAAGATGGTATATTATTATGCAAATGCTTGATTGTTTGTAGGTTCTCAACCGATGCGCTCCTTGTTTTTGACACACACACTCTACAAACTTTTTCAACTATCACAAGTTCCAACTTCATAATTTGGGGGGAATTATGTTAAAAATTATTTTGGTCACCCCAATGATCAACTGACGACATGTGCATAACTCACTTCCATGTTCCCTGAAAACACTAAAAGAGACTTTCTCCATGAGAAAAGTGGATTAATTTTTCTTCCTTAAAAACTATGTCAAATGAGATCGTCGCACCCTACTCTATACTTGGGGTGCGATGATGCTTGAGAGTCGCATGTTGCACCAAATATGGACTGCGACATCGTTGTAGGCTGCCTTTGCATATGGTGCCACGATGCTTAAACAAGAAAAAAGTGAAATTCACGAATGTTCTAGAAGGGAATCTTCTAGAAGATGAGGTGGCCTCCAATCGGTTTGTATCTTACTCGCTTCTCTGATTTAATAGGATCATAATAATATCCTCATCCATCCCTCTTTCACCCTATATAAAGAGGGATCTCTTATGGAAAAGACTAAGGCTTGCTTATGCATGAAGAATTCTGCTATAGATTATACTAGAGATAGCTTTGCTTTAGCTCTCTAAGTCAGATTATAGATCTTCTTCATCAAAGGCATTGGAGCAAACGTGTGTCTGTTGGAGCAAAGAGCCATTGGAAGATACCTGGCAACATCAAGGCATGGGTTGTATTCTCCACTTCCATTTAATATAATGCAACAATACATTTCTTCCCTATAAATGTGTCTTTACTTTTATTGTATATATATATATATATATATATTTGTTCTCTCTCTTTGTTAGTTTGTGCTTCTTAAACAGGTTTATCATCCGACAAATCCAAAGATGGAGCGACAAGGACGGCACTAGCAAGGATCAAGCGTCATTTAAAAGGTATGTCATTTGTCCCTCTATAAACTAGTTTATATGACAACGAAGTCTAAGGTGAAGTTTGTATTCTATCTTATTTTGTTCTAGATTCCCATTGAATTTAGGGAGATTAGTTTGTGTCCACACTTACCGATTTGTCCGATAACACCTATATAATGGACACAAACAAATTTCAACAAAATATTTAATTTTATCAAATAAAATGGGTAATTAATTTGAATGACAAAGACATAAAGAAATGGATAAGGAGGGAAAAAGTTAGGAAAATTTTAGAAGTGAAAGATGGATGCCATGGTTAGCATACAGGTAGGAGGAGCATCAAAATATTAGGTGAAAGGAACCTAAAAAAATGGCCCAATGGGAAAAATATGTGTGAATTAATTTAATAAAGTATAAAATCAAAAAGTGGCCCAATGGGAAAAATGTGTGTGAATTAATTTAATAAAGTATAAAATCAAATGATGAAATGGAAAAAGGAAAGAGTTGAATGAAAAAGAAAGACACAAAGCAAGGGAGATAAATTTCTTAAAATTTTAGAAGTGAAAGATAAGTATTATGGTTAAGATCTTAGTGTGCCCCATGTTATTGTTTCATTTGTTGTGTATGAGATAAATCAATAGTTTCAAGATCTTAATGTGCTTCAAGGAACTTATTCACCATGAAGGTGAGAGGACCTGCAAAGATGAATCTAAACCAATATTAATGTATGCCTCTCTATGATAATTTAAATTATGGTAGACTATATTATGGAGGACCATGATAGGGAATCAATTGAACAATGAAATCGTAGAATGAAAGGATGCAGAAAGTCCCGCACTTGGTAATCAATGAAGGATGGTAAAAGGGACTATCGATCATTTAGGGATGCATTGTGAATTGTCCTACCATTTGGAAAAGTATCTTAGCCTAAAAATATAAAGAAAAGCATAAAAGGAGTGCAGGGAAAGTTGCCGCCTTGAGGAAATTGGAAAACAATGTTAGTATTGGTCCAATGATGTAATCACAAGCATTAGATAAGATTGCATGCATGGTGGACGATGAAATTAATAAGCCAATTATAGAGGGAAAAGCCCCATGTTATTGTTTCATTTGTTGTGTATGAGGAGAAACAATGAAGATAAGAATAGACAGATGGCAAAAAATGAACTGAAGAATAAATGCATCCCAACAAATTCCTATTTTTTTATAGAAATATGAAAACACATGGACCTAAGGTGTCAATTCCTCCAAAACTATTATATCTTAAGAAATTGTCTAATGTTCCCAAGTATGATTACCAGGAACATTGAGGTTTATTGCTTATTAGTTTGTGGTATTTTTGTTTTGGTAGTTTGTTGTTTTCCTAAACTATTATATCTTAAGAAATTGTCTAATGTTCCCAAGTATGATTACCAGGAACATTGAGGTTTATTGCTTATTAGTTTGTGGTATTTTTGTTTTGGTAGTTTGTTGTTTTCCTTCCAAAGTTGTGTTGGGTTTGAGTTTAAGTACTTCGTAGAAAATAACTGAATGATATAGAGCAACACTATACAAATATAACAACACAAGGAAATAGCCACAAAACTTCATATATGACCTTTATTTAATATATAAGCTTACCTTAGTATAATAGATATATAGATCTGGAAAAGATATGGA
Organism: Picea glauca; assembly: GCA_000966675.3. Lineage (NCBI taxonomy): Eukaryota > Viridiplantae > Streptophyta > Pinopsida > Pinales > Pinaceae > Picea > Picea glauca. The sequence goes on from JZKD02S1662490.1 coordinate 59,810, forward strand.
TAATATGGAAGTTGTGGCTGTAGAAACCTCTAATATACAAATCAAGAGAATGATATGAGTCCTCCTGGAACTCCAATGGCTGCATGAAACACTTATAAGATCAATTTCTTTCCCTCTTTCAAGACTGGCACATTTCCTGGCTGAGTTGCACCCTTTCTGGCTGTAGGAACCCAAGGAATTTTGGCCTCTATGAATTTGGCCTCCAAACCCCTGTAAATAGTTTTCCAACTATAGATCTAAAGATGGAAAACTCATGAGAAGATATCCTGTATCTGCAACACAATATATGACCCTCCAACTCATTGTCTCACCAAGAACCAATCCACCCTCCTTCAGAATTTCTCCCAAGTACAATAATAAATAAATATGCAGGAAAAAATCTTCCAAGACTAATGAGAAAAGGCACCCTGGTGCTAACAAATACCTCTAAAGTGAGATATGCTCCATATCCAGTGTCCTCAAGCCACAATGACTCTTCTTTCCTAGATAGTGCGCCCCAGTTTTGTAGAAAACCCAGATCTGCGCCCCTACCTCTACAAACGCTGCTAAAGTTGTACTAAAACAAAATAGAATGGTGAGGGTAGAATATTTCACCACTTTTCCAAGCTTGGATGAGGAATGAGAGAATATTTCACTCCCTTGATGATCTCTAGGGTTTATTTAGTCAAAACCCTCAAGTATCTTGAGCTCTCTAGATGAGAGGGCAAACATAAAAAATAAATCAACATAATGAGAGAATAGAAGCCCCTATCTCAATTTTATACCCCTTTTCACCTTTTTCCATTCAAGTGACTTTTAATTCATCTTTAATATTTCTTCATAAAATCACTTTATTAATTTAATGACCCTTTTTACTCCAAAAAGTGATTAATTCGCCTTTATAACTTCTCTTGCCACTGAAAGTCACTTTTTATCATCTTATCTTGTAGATGTTTTTGCCTTAGTTCCAACGAGCTATTACGCTAAGGGGTTCCTCCAAGAAACAAACTCCAAATAGAACTTTCGGTGTAATTAATCAAAATATGCTCAATAATAACCCAAAATTACGGAAATCGTCGGAATACAACAAAACCAAGGAAAAGCTATGCAAAATGGATCTTGATGATGAAATATGATGAATAATGTAATTCTGGCCCCATAAAACTCCTCATAACTACATGAGCTCACTATCACCCCCAATTGGCTACTGTGGCAGGAATCCCAAACTGTAACATAAGGGAATCCAAAAATAGGGACATTACAGTCCTACCTGCCCGAATATTGCTTGTCCTCAAGTAATAACTGAATCAAACTGTGTATGATCCCAGGGTCCCATATTCACCTGTGTGACATGAAGTACTCTCCCCTCAGAACATGGTCCCTCAAAGTTCTCATCATACTTGCCCCCATAATGCTCCTAATGAGTAGAACAATCATGTGCAGTAGATCCTCAGTGAACCCCTCAGGAAACCACTCTACTCTGATCTCAACTCCATCAACCATTATACTACCAATCACTCTAATCCATGGATCCCAAATCAATATGTGAAATATAGTGCCCTGTAAAGTATAGTTGTGTAGGACATCAACGCAACGAGTCTCTTGAAGATCCCCAACCAATAGAGCAAGTAAATACAATATCCATCCCTCAAGGAATCTCTCACCTAAACCAGTCTCCAAAATACCACCTCTGGTAGTATCCAGATCCCTTTCTAACAAAGAAGATGATCTACTCATGTACATGATCCTCAACCAAGGAGACCCATCCTGCCACATTGCATCATCATCTCCATCTGCTCTCAAATTCCCCTAACAATGGAAAGAATCTGATCCGGATTATTTTTGGCACAAAATGAGATCGAAGATATAATATAGAAATGCACAGAGATATCGTGTATATCCAATAATATAATAGAAATATATCATAGATGTAACCATAAACACAGAGATACAGTAATACACAATTTCTATTAATGAAAGAAATGTACAAAGACTGTAAAAATACAAAGTGAAAGACTCGCTAGAATGGTGGCAGCTTATCTCTGAAAGAGATGCGATGGCTACTCACATTCACAAGAAGATGATTACAATGAGGATTTGAAGGAATTTTTACAATAAACATGAATTTCAAAAACCCTAGCATCCTAAAACCTAACCCTAGGAGATGAAGCGCCAAAAGTCATGTGGGCCCCGTTTGGGTAAGCTAGTACATCAACTTCTCAGGGTCGTAACTTTTGCATACGATCTCCGTTTTAAGCATATGATAGCTCGTTGGAAAGGTATCGTCAAGGAGATTCATTTTGGGGGATTAATCATGCCTTTGGATATCATTGAGAACCTAGATCTCGAAAAACCTTCATTTGGACCCTCAAAATGGCCCAAGAAGTTAAAAACTGCTAAAAATAGTAAATTGCCAAATTTGCCAGAAAACTGTTTTGAGCCAGTCGGAAACAGTGGGTGGCCATCGATATCCACCTGGATCAGTTCTCCCTCCTTAGGAAGCAATGGTCTCCATTGCGTTGAGTTCCCGGGGGAGAGGGAAAAGCATTTGCTGAATCTACATCTTGGTGAGTTGCTTGCCTTGCTGGAGACATCGCGCTGCTCAGTTTGTGGAAGTTGTCACGAACCTGTTGAGGTTGAGGTTGTTCAACAAGTCGGGCTACATGAGAGGACAGTTTGCAGAAGGAATATTTGCACTTTGTTGCAACTTTGTCGACCTGCTTTTGTTGGATAGAAGGTGCTTGAGGCGAAGATGTAGTGGTTGCAGTGTCCTTCTATTCCCCTTTTGAATAGATTGTGAAGAAGCTGAATTTTGCAGTATGAGATACTACCTTGCGACACTTTTTAGGTGGAACAGTAATCGGAACTACCTCTAGTATTCTGTAGAGATGACCCCGCAGAGAAACAATGTCACTGTTGTTGATTTTTAATGACAAAATCAGAAATATTTCATTCACACATTTCGTCGAACACTTAGAAACCTAGAGATAACTGTCTTCTTAAATTTCAGAAATGCATACCCACATTCAAAAATTTCTATAAGCATAAATACACATTGTTAAGCAAAATATGCATCAGAAATGCACAATGGACAACAACCCATAACTCACAGAAATTTAGGCAAATGCCAGGGAAAACCCCAATGTGGGGAAACCCAACGAGAGAGAGAGATATTATTATTATTCTTCAGGAAAGTTCAGAACAACATTAATAACACTTTTCAGCCAAGAGAAATACCTCTTACAGCACAAAATTGTCCCCCACAAATCTGTCTTGAAAACCGTGCCACAATCTGTACAACTGTACGGATTTGCTGAAAGTTGGCACCTTGAAATTCATGCCACAATAGGCAGTTGTACCTTGCCTTCTATACAACCGTCCTCCTTCGGAAAATTCTTCAAGGATTGCCTCAAAAACCATGCCCAAGCTTGCCTCAGTTTTCGTGCCTCAAGAATGTTGTTGTACGACCTGTACTTATCCGTACAGTATGGCTTGTCACAACAAATAACACTGCTTCAAGTCAAAATAGAAAATGCCTTCTTGGGATTTGTGCCCTAGCTCTCTTGGAAACCGTGCCCTTCTTGATGCTCACTTTCCTCTCTCAAGAAATCTCTCAACTCAACTCATCTTCTCCGGTGTGTTCTTCTCACATCCCTAAGCATGTATATGTACTTTTCTCTTTTCCCAAGAAACTCAAACTTACATAACCAACTCAATCTAATGGATATCATAAGTCTAATCTGAGGGCTCATATTTAATGCTCCTTATTAATTACAAAATAAGTAATAAATGCTCATTAAATACCTTTTTTTTGGGTCCACAACTTAAAATCACTTTAAGTTATAAAGTGCATTCACTTTATAAAAGCACTTTATTTAAAAAGTCACTTTACAAATAAAACATGTCTAGGAATTATGACTTTATGTCCTCCCCATGAAAAAACACAAAAACATGAATGAGGACATCCCTTGTTATATTTCAACACTCCCTCTTAATGAGGGATGTACTCGCTACCATCTCCATCATCTTGTCCTATCATACTGTGCTCTGTAGGAGCTCCCTCTAAACCTAGAGCCATCCGCAACACCTGCACAGAACTCGAACTAGAAGATCTTCTCCTGGCAACCTCCCGGAACCCTGAGCTCACTTCATCTTGAGCATCGGTTCAATCAACCTGGTTGAGCCTTCTTCCAGTGCTCAGAAGAGACTCGCTCTCTTCTCTCAGAATGAAAGACTGATACCTTAGCGCCACTGCAGTCTCAGAAGCCTCCTCACGCTCCTCATCCGATGTTGAATCATACATCATAGGCTGTCCTCTCAACATATACAACCTATCCAACCGGTTACCGATCAACTACAGCTTTACCGAATCCACTCCCTCTCTGTAGATAAAGACATGTTCTGATCAGAATCTGGACCAGGGGTCTAAAATTTGCTCAATTTTCAAAGTGCTCGGAATGCGACGAAAATGGTGCCATTGCGTCCGTCTCGTTCTCCTGATTCCGACAGTATATTTATTTTCGTAAACGGAGTCCGTATGGAGAAGTTATCGCAATCTGTTCGCTGAGCCAAACAGGCAAAAATTTGATGCTGACTGTACCTATCCGTACAGTCCGTACAGGACATGTGGCAGGACCGTACAGCATACGTGGCATGTCCGTATAGGACACGTGGCATCTCCTGGGCATGACACGTGTCATGCATTTTTGGCATTTTCAGCGTACGGTTGGACCAATTGGGAGGTGACACGTGTCACCACTGGAAGGGTGACACGTGGCACATGCTGATGTCAGCATCCGACGTGGCCCGGGATGACGTGGCGGTTGGTGATTAGTTGTCAGTTGGCAAACCAAGTTGCGACACGTGGTAGGCATTTAATGGTTGACAGCTGGACGAGTCGTATGGCGACACGTGGCATCTTCTTGGACGAATGGAAGGGTGCCACGTGGCCCAATCAAGGGCTGCCACATGGCACCCCAGTTTTGGCTAGTTGGTTCGTTTATTAAAACTTTACGGAGGCCGTGGGGTTCGACCCCCAGACCTCCCACTATGCATAGAGTCTTCGCGCGACTGTTCGGCCATTGGGCCACGGGTACTACTTGTTATATGTATCCATTTAAAATTATTTAAACTTGTGTAACGTTTCAAATGGAGGGGGGTCGGGCCGGGGCTTAGCCCCGACCCCCGGTTCTATGCCATGGATACGACCAAACATTATATCATTTTGATTGCGCGCGGATTAATACATTGTTTTAAAACCATGGTTGTATCGTTTAACATATGACCATACTCCGTTTAATGGTGCGGGGGTGTAGTCAATAGAACCCACAGTTGTATGGTGCAGCGCATGCGACCATGCCATTTATTGAATAGTGCGGGGTTAAACATATAACACACAGTTATATGCCATATGATATATGACAATACCATTTATTAAATGGCGCACATTTGGTAAATTACAACGGAGTTTAGCACCCGGATATATGGGTGTTACCATGCGACCAGGTCTGTTCGCGCGCGCGGGATTTTGGAATGGATTTTTGTTTTGGGTTTTAATTTTGTCAAACGGTTAACAATTACCCACCACATGTCGAACCCAAATTCATCCAAAGAACGATTAGCCCTTTATGCGTGGGGAACGTGGCCATATGGTCCCCCCATGCGCCCAACACCTCCGATTTGGGGGCTTGATTCCGGGTAACCATTCGACATTTTGGCGCATTTGGCGGGACGCACGTGTGCTAGGTTTATGCACATGAAAATGCTCAGGAGCTAGGTTCAGACTTCCAGAGGTGCGAAATGGCGAACAGGAGACAACAAGCCAAAGGGGAAAAATGGCAGAAGCCATAACTTCTTCAATTTTTGGCCAAATGAGGAGCTGTAAAAGCCCAGCTAGGGGTTTTTGGACGTTCTGAGTCCATTGGTGAGGTTTTCACAGGCATTTGAAGACTCCTTATTCAGGTTTTTAAGCATTGAAGCTTGAGGAAGCTCCAGGGAGCCTTAAAGCCCTCATTGTTTGAGGCATTGCTGAGATGAGCCCATGTCCATTTTCTGAGACTGAATAGTCATTTTTGACTGATTATTATTCTCTGAACACATTGGGATAGGTTTCAGATCCATTGGAGGACTTCTACAGGTATTTTTTCTCCATTGAAGCTCAGGGAAGCTTGGGGGCCACATGTAGAAGAGGTCATTGTTGGATGAGCCATTGTCCATTTGCAGAGTTTTAACAGTCATTTTTTGGGGTTTTTATGTATTCTGAATCCAATGGTACAGTCTGTAAATCCATTGGAGTTGAGCAGCAGCTTGTAAAGAGCATTTTAAAAACTAATCCCAAAGAGCCAAGTCCATTGAAGGAGGCTCAAGGAGACGTATCCCAGAGAGGGGTGAACTCCTTTATCATCTTTCTATTGTTGTGAGTTGTTGTGTTATTTGTTGCACTTTATATTGCTATGTATTTGTTTATAACACATATTTAAGCATTTAAAAGAACCTTTCCTCTCACATGAACATTGACAAGAAGAAGCAAGAACTAAACACATAAACTATTTTGCACATTTAAACACATGAAGCAAGGTCCTGTTAAGATTTATTTTATGAGGTAGAGGGTGCTTGCATAGCAGAACAAGTCAGCCTTGTATTTTCAGATCATGTTCCCTCTTGAACAATACGCAATATCCTACATCCTCCAAGGCTGAGACTGAGAGAAAGTTAACACTCAACCCTGGAACAAAGAGAACTCCATCAATCTCCAAGAGTCCCCCAAACTCGAGTTGGAATCTAACATTCCCAACTCCACGTACAGCTCTCGCCATACCACCTTCATTTACCACCTGTCGGCCAGGACCAATTTCTGTGAAGTCTGGGAATACTCGCCAAATTCCCATCATGTGGTTAGAGGCTCCACTATCCACAACCCATCTGACATCACCTCTAAATCCTCCGATGTCGACACTGGAAACTAGGGTAACCAAAGAAAATTCCCTATTGAACTTTGAAGCAAAGTCCTATATGGATGTTGTAGCAGCTGTATTAGGCCCCTCTGACTCCTTCTTCTTCTTCCTCTCAAGACATTGAGAGGCAAGGTGCCCCAACTGGTTACAACAAAAGCATCTGAGTTTACTCAAGTCCCTTGCGGAACTTCCTTTCTTCTTTCTCTTTGCCACAAGAGAAACATTCTCATCAACTCTGTCTATCTTTTGATCACTGCTCTGAGATCTTTCTCGGATCTCCTCCCGAGTGAAATCATCCCACAGTCTGTTCCAATCTGGTAGATGCTCATGACCCACCACGCACTTCACGAAGACTTCCCAATCTTAGGTGAAGCCATTTAAGGCTATCCTCACCAACTCAAAATCCAAAGTGATCTCTCCGACAGCTGCCAACTCATCTTTAACTTGAGCCACCCGAGTAAGATAAGAAGAGACACTCTCCTCCTTACCCATCTTGGTATCATGCAACTTAGCCTTCAAGGCCATCTTTCAGTTCTCGTTCTTCACCTCGAACAAGTTTTTAAGTGCTTCCCACATCTCCTTGGCAATCTTTTTCTCAGCCAAGTGTGGGATAAGGTGATCCTCCACCCCATCTAGAATAATCCTATGAGCTTTGGCTTCCTTGACTTCATGCAAGTCCAAAGCAACAGGATCCGCTACAGGAGCTGCTACAACAAGGTTGACATAGATATAGATCTTTTTCTCCTTGAGAACGACTGACAAACGAACCTTCCACGACAAGTAGTTGGAAATGCCATCCAACTGATCCTCATATTTAATGCTTGCAACCATATTCCCTGTCACAACTCAAGGAAAAAAATCACACCCTTTTGCCCAAATATCACACTGCCCACTGCCAGAGACAAAGCTTTGATATCATGTTGATTTTTAATGACAAAATCAGAAATATTTCATTCACACATTTCGTCAAACACTTAGCAACCTAGAGATAACTGTCTTCTTAAATTTTAGAAATGCATACCCACATTCAGAAATTTCTATAAGCAGAAATACACATTGTTAAGCAAAATATGCAGCATAAATGCACAATGGACAACAACCCATAACTCACAGAAATTTAGGCAAATGCCAGGGAAAACCCCAATGTGGGGAAACCCAACGAGAGAGAGAGAGATATTATTATTTTTCTTCAGGAAAGTTCAGAACAACATCAATAACACTTTTCAGCCAAGAGAAATACCTCTTACAACACAAAACTGTCCCCCACAAATCTATCTTGAAAACCGTGCCACAGTCCGTACAACTATATAGATTTGTTGAAAGTTGGCACCTTGAAATTCATGCCACAACAAGCAGTTGTACCTTACCTTCTGTACAACCGTCCTCCTTTAGAAAATTCTTCAAGGATTTCCTCGAAAAACATGCCCAAGCTTGCCTCGGTTTTTGTGCCTCAAGAATGATGCTATACGGCCTGTACGGATCCATACAGTATGGCTTGTCCCAACAAATAACACTACTGCAAATCAAAACAGAAAATGCTTCCTTGGGATTTGCACCCTAGCTTTCTTGGAAATTGTTCCCTTCTTGATGCTCACTTTCCTCTCTCAAGAAATCTCTCAACTCAACTCGTCTTCGCTGGTGTGTTCTTCTCACATCCCTAAGCATGTATATGTATTTTTCTCTTTTCTCAAGAAACCCTAACTTACATAACCAAATCAATCTAATGGCTATCATAAGTCTAATCTGAGGGATCATATTTAATGCTCCTCATTAATTACAAAATAAGTAATAAATGCTCATTAAATACTTTTTTTTGGGTCCCACAACTTAAAATCACTTTATAAAAACACTTTATTTAAAAAGTCACTTTACAAATAAAATATGTCTAGGAATTATGACTTTATGTCCTCCCCATGACAAGACACAAAAACATGAATGAGACCATCCTTTCTTATATTTCAACAATTGCGGGGTTGAGACTCATAAACAACATGGTGCTTCCACATATATGGTTGGCCCAAGAGAACATCACAAACATCTAGTGGGGCAACATCACATAATACCTTATCCTTAAAGGGTTGGAAGCCATATGACAATCAACATTGTTGGCTGACACGAAGATCTCGACCTTGGCGAAGCCACCCGATGATGTATGGTTGCGGGTGTGGTGTTGTCGACAGTCCCAACTGTTTGATGACCTTTGCTAAGATGAGTTTCTTTTGGCTTCCGCTATCAACAATAAAATGTAGTGGGGTCCCCTTCACCCACATCTGTTAATGAAAAAGGTGCTCCCCCTCTTCAGGATCTGTTAGTTCTTCTGGTTGAATTGATGCGGTCACGACAATAGCAGTGGGGTCTGCGTCAATGATCTTTCCTTTACCAGTATTTTTAGAATCAGATTCTGAATCAGGGTTCGGCTCCTTGTCTTTGATCTCGACCACCAATGACTTTTTTGAGAGACATTCATCAATGTTGTGCCGGGGGATTTTGTGGAAATTGCACCATTTTCCGGTGTCCTTCTTTGTCTTCCCGTGATCCTTCTTTTCATGTGGCTTGGACTGGTTTTCGGGAGACTGTCTGCTATGGTCATATTTGTTATACTTTGGTTGTTTCATATTTGCATACCCGAACTCCTGTTTATTCTGGTGCTTAAATTTTTTCTCCATTTTAACAACATATCGATAAGCAGCACTGAGTGATGAGATGTTCAGAAAATCCATTTCATTTTGGATGTATCTGTGTAGAGCCCCACGGTATTTCAGAACCAAATGTTGCTCGGAGTCTTTGATACCTAGCTTGGTGCACAATGTATGGAAGGTATTGGTGAGTTCTGGAACTGCTTGGCCCCTCTCTTGCCGCAGTGTGGTCCATCTCATGTACTGGTCCTCATAGTTGCCAACAGGGTAATACTGTTCCTTTACCACATCCACAAAAATATCCCAAGTGGGCTCGACCCCATATATTCCAGACTCCTATGTGAAACTTTTCTCCTAGTAAGTTTCCCACCAATGTTTGACATGAGTGAGAGCTTTAAGGAGTGCGAAGGTGATCTTTTCTTTGTTGGAAAAATTGTGAATAGAGAAATAACCTTCTAGCAGAGTTAACCATTTTTCTAGGGCTTCTGCATCTATCTGTCATTCAAATACGGGAATATCAAAATTAACTTGTACCTTGAAAGGCGAGGTTCTTCCAAAGTGGTTGTTTTATGAATATGTGTCTGTTGCTATCGGCAGACGTTGAAGGTTGTGGAAAAAATTCTCCATCATTTCATCCCTTTGTTGCGTGAGAGCTTGCTCAAGCAACAGACTGATAGGATCATTTGCTTTGTCGTTTTTCTTTTCTTCTGCCATTGAGGGTTTCTTGGGTGTGTGAGAGCGATTTTATTCAAGAGAGACAATATCGAGACCCAACTTTCTATACTCGGACCTCGTCAGGGACATGCACTGAAAAAAATGATCAAGAACAACCTGCTCTGATACCACTGATCCGGATTATTTTTGGCACGAAATGAGATCGAAGATATAATAAAGAAATGCACAGAGATATCGCGTATATCCGATAATATAACATAAATATATCAAATATGTAACCATAAACACAAAAATACAGTAATACACAATTTCTATTAATGAAATAAATGTACAGAGACTGTAAATATATAGAGTGAAAGACTCACTAGAATGGTGGCAGCTTATCTCTGAGAAGAGATGTGACGACTACTTGCATTCGTAAGAAGATGATTACAATGAGGCTATGAAGGCCTTTTTAAAATAAACAGGAATGCCAAAAACTCTGGACATCCGAAAACCTAACCCTAGGAGATGAAGCGCCAAAAAAGTCATGTGGGCCCCGTTTGGGTAAGTTAGTACATCAACTTCCCGGGGTCGTAACGTTTGCATATGATCTCAGTTTTAGGTGTATGATAGCTCGTTGGAAAGGTATTGTTGAGGATATTCATTTTGGGGGCTCAATCATGCCTTCAGCTTTCATTGAGAACCTCGATTGCGAAAAACCTTCATTTGGGCCCTCAAAATGGCCCCGGAAGTTAAAAACTACTAAAAATAGTAAATTGCCAAATTTGCCAGAAAACTGTTTTGAGCCAGTCAGAAAAGGTGGGTGGCCACCGATATCCACCTGGATCAGAATCAATCACAAGTGTCCCTGAAACTCCCATGTGCTATATAAGTGCACCAAACCTTGCATCAAATAACTATGATTGTGTCATACAACGTATCTTGTTGCCTATTGAACTGTAAACCTTCGACCGAAGTGTACTGATAGTTATGTTATATTGTCCATGACCACTAAACTCGTCCTCCCTGCCAAACCACACTGTTGCGTGCAATGCCCCATACTTCGACAATATCCCTATGATATCAGCCCTACTATATATCTCTAATGCACCAAGGCTGGAAGATACTAGCATAATCTCCCAACTTTTCCTTGAAACGAGGGTGGCTAAGGAATCATGACCTGACTTGTGATGTTGACATACCAAGCATGCCCTCATATGCCTCATGAAATCATCCTCGATATCCTCCCAGAAGAATCTCTCTCTGATCTATTCATGGGTCTTGAAATGTCCAAGGTGTCTGACCCTAGGTACATCATGTATGGTCCTCAAGATTTTTTTCGTTGCCTACTATGACCATACATTTTTCCAACTGACCTCATAGTCCTCATCGTAAGAACTTGTCCTACTATTCTCCCCATATTCATCTCGATAAAACTTTGAACCTATATCAACCTCTGAAATATCCTCTGTCCAATGGTTGAGAATACTCTCCATCACACCCAAGGCCTCATCTGACTATCATGGGTGAATCTCCCCTATCTTGTTGCATATAATGAAGTATCCCCTGTTAGGTGGTCTCTTCCCAACGACTCTCCATGTCCCATTCAACTGCATATCTTCCCACATACTGATGGTCAATCACACTCTCTCTATCATCACTCATATGATTGTTGTTATTGAGAACGTGATCTCCCAGGTCCATGTATTGTTGTAAAGGAGAGGATCACTCTCCTCGTAAATATCCATACTCCACCAAGTATGTCTCCTCCCCGCATTCCAACAAATCCCCCCGAATCCCATTGTACACCTTTGCATGCCACTGTGAACTACCACTCATCATTATATGTCCCTGTATACTCATGCAAGCTCATGTATCCTCCTGCATCATCATGTATCCTGGGTGTACTATTGGGTCAACCTCTACATGGATGTAAACTAATCATGGAACCCAAATGGATGTTTCCTCATAACTACCCCTGGCTCTGGAATCCCCATGTGTATGTGTATGACCAATTGTCTCAGAGCTCTTCATGGATTGTGGTCCTTGTGACACATGAATATCCTCAAGTGTCTTTGGGTCACATCTCTCCATAATCATCAATGATCCCGGGTATCCCTCACACTCCTCCATCAATTGGTGCTCCTCTATCAAACCACCAACATCCTCTAGAAATGTAGCTGAAGTATATATCTGACTCTCTGCTGAGATATATGTAGTGGGTCCATGACTAACCTCCTCAATGAGCTCCTCTAATCCAGACTCTCATTCTTGATGGGATGTTTGTGTGCCTTTCAAGAATCCTTGTGTGCTCACCAACTCATGAGTGAGTTGGTCCACCTCAGTCTCCTTCCCCTTCAGTGCCCCATGTTACATCTCACCAACCTCTAGAAGGTAATCTATGTCCAAAAGTATTTGTTCGTAGTTGGTATTCATCACAGTCACTCTCTCCCTGAGCGTCTGAAAGTCCTCCAGGGAAAACTCTCCATCTTGACCACTTTGTGCCATCGTGGCACTCCAACAATACTTTTCCACCAATGCCTGTGTGTCATCAATGTGTCTCATGGCTGCCACTATCATGTCCTCTCTGACTCTCAACTATCTTTCCAAATGTTGTGACTCGGGAATATTACCCTGCAAAAGTGTTTCCTCATGACTCCTGCTGCTAATGTCAACAATGGAGTCCTCATCAAATCACTCCTCAATATCTAGTGTGCCACACTTCCCAATGTCCACTATGTTGTTGAGTGCCCCTGTAGGCCACGATGCATCCTCATGTATTGTCTCCTCACTCTGAACTGCCATGTATCATGTATGTACATTTGTACCCTCCTGTGCACTTCTATCACTACACAAGGCTCCTCTACCACATCCAGAATTCCACTGATATCCTCATGTGTCATGGATAGTATAGGTAACTAAGAAGGCGAGGAATGTGTCATGCTCAACTCCATAGGAGGCTCATCATCCCCCACACATGACTTCCTAGAAGTCATGTCAATGCCAAAACATAGGTTATCCAACATCTGAATCTCACCCTACCTAAGTGCTAACACATCTAAGTCCTGGTCATCACTCTGTCCATTAGATGCATGGGTGTCATTGGCCTCATGGGACTACTCTAATGAAGCATCTAAGGCCGCCTCCTTATGCACAAACTCCTCATGCCCAACCAAATGGTCAACCTGAGGTATTGTCCTCTACATATCAATCTTAGTGGCCCATGCTGCAATATCATCTTTATTCCACTCAGGATGTAATATTGATACAAACTCTTTGAATGTTACCTAATCCCTGAATGTCACACTAAGAGCTTGATATTTCTCATCACAATATAGAATCTCCTTTGCCATAACCATTTCTTCCAAGCCACTGAAAATGAGAGTAATACTAAGTACCTTGTCCAATTTGCGATCTAAAATTCTTCTCCTTAATGAAGACCCCTCCGGCTGGGAAGAATCTTTGCTTTGATACCACTGTAATGTTCCCAAGTAAGATTACCAGGAACATTGAGGTTTATTGCTTACTTGTTTGTGGTATTTTTGTTTGATAGTTTGTTGTTTGTCTTCCAAAGTTGTGCTGTGTTTGAGTTTAAGTCTTTGGCAACAAATAACTAAATGATATAGAGCAACAATAAGAAAACAACAATACACAAAGAGATCAACACAAGGAAATAGAGACAAAACTTCAGATCTGACCTTTATTTAATATATAATATGACCTTAGTATAAGAGATATACAGATCTGGAAAAGATATGGATAATATGGAAGTTGTGGTTGTATAAACCTCTAAGATACAAAGCAAGAGAATGATATGAGTCCTCCTGGACCTCCAATGGATGCATGAAAGACTGATAAAATTGATTTCTTTCCCTCTTTCAAGAGGAACACATTTCCTAGCTAAGTTGCGTCCTTTCTGGTTGTAGGAACCTAAGGAATTTTGGCTTCTATGGATCTGGCCTCCAAACCCATGTAAATAACTATCCAACTATAGATCTAAATATGGAAAACTCATGAGAAGAGATCTCATAGCATCAACAAAATATTTGACCCTCCAACTCATTGTTTCACCAAGAACCAATGCACCCTCCTTTAGAAATTCTTCCAGGTACAATAATAAATAAATATGCAGGGAAAACTCTTACAAGACTGATGAGAAAATGTGCCCCGATTCTAACAAAGACCTCTAAAGTGAGATCTCCTTAGATCCAGTGTTCTCAAGCCCTAACGACTGTTCTTTCCTAAACAATGTGCCCCAGTTATGCAAAAAACCAAGATCTGTGCCCCTGCCTCCACAAACACAATTGAAGTTGTACTGAAACTGAATAAAATGGTGAGGGTGGAATATTTAATCACCTTGGCCAAACTTGGATCAGGGACGAGATAATATTTCACTCCCTTGTTGATATCTAGGGTTTATTTAGTCAAAACCCTCAAGTATCTTGAGCTCTCTAGCCAAGAGGCGAGACATCAAAAATCAATCAACATAATGAGAGAATAGAAGCCCCTATCTCTCTTTTATACCCTCTTTCATCTTTTTCCAATCAAGTGACTTTAAATTCATCTTTAATATTTCTTCATAAAATCACTTTGTTAATTTAATGACCCTTTTTACTCCAAAAAGTGATTAATTCGCCCTTATAACTTCTCCTACCACTAAAAGTCACTTTTTATCATGCTATCCTGTAGATATTTTTTTTTTAGTTCTAACGAGCTATTACACTAAGGTGTTCCTTCAATAAACAAGCTCCAAATAACACCTTCAGTGTAATTAATTAAAATGTGCTCAATAATAACCCAAAATTACAGAAATCGTCGAAATGCAACGAAACTAAAGACAAGTTGTGCGGAATGAATCCCCGTGATGAAATATGATGAATAATGTAAGTCAGGCCCCATAAAACTCCTCAAAACTGCTTGAGCTCACTATCACCCCAATTGGCTACTTTGGCAGGCATCCCAAACTGTAATATAAGGGAATCCAAAAATGGGGACATTACAAATTGGTTCCAGATTTGACAAGAGATTTTGAGGTAACAGTTGAGCAACCAATCCTAGGAATGAAGGGATTCATTCAACAACCAAAGAGGATATACGCAACATCATAGGACTTCATGGGGGTAGTAGGTTAGGAATTAATGGACAACAAGGAGACTGTGTTCTTGGAGAATGAGTCAGTGAGGCCATTCTGTTGTAAATTTTTTAGTCAGAGAAATTTTGTGTAGGATTCATTTCATGTTTAATCAGATCCATGTCTTCACTCCTATTTTTTGTATTAATATTCTCATATTATCATCTCTATTCTTTGCTCTATTTCTGTAATTTGCAATACGTTTACAGGTTTTAAAGACGACAATTTGGTATTACATCATCTGTTATCTATGCCTTTATTAATACATTTGCAAATTACTTGGATGAATGTTATGATGTCGGATTCACTATTGTGCCTAGTTTTGGCATTTGTTCATTTGTTGGATTCATTACTTTAGATGGCCAACAAACCTTCTTTTCTTCATTTCAATTATGTAGTGACTTATTTACTCACTGCCAAGATTGAGATTAATTGTCCTTCTCATTTCTTCTACCTTTTCATTATCAACCTATGATATGCGAGACTCACAACCTTTATTCTAGTTTGTTGTCTTTTATCTTCAACTTTGTTTTTCTTTCTTTTTAATTCACTTAAATCTGGCACATGTGCTTAAATGTTAGAACGGATTCTTAGTGATAGTGGGTAGCCAATGTTCTTTAATCATATGAGAGAGCCCTCTATGGTCCAAGAGAAAGCTTGTGGCCTAAAGTTGGTTTAAATATGTCTCGGCATGGTTTCTAGATAGTCATGAACCATCTTAAGTTACAACACAAGGGATAAAGAGGAAGAAAGTTCTTGAAATTTTAGAAGTGAAAGATGACTATTATGTTTAAAATAAAGTTTGGAATAAAATCAAAATATTAAGTGAAGGAAGAAAAAATTAACATGAAAAAAAATATAAAAGGAAGGATATTTTTTTTGTTTGTTAGTTTGTCCGTCACATGTGGGACTAACCTATGGCTAAGAAACCGCGACTCAGGGGCATCTAAGCCGTCAAAATCATCAGGGGATCGCACCCGGCCTGAGCCACATCAACCCTCAACATGGTTAGATTTTTTGTCCCTGCAGGTTTCGAACCGGTGACTTTAACATCACAGAGTGCCTTAACAACACACTCCATCACCGACTGTCCTACACCTCAGGGACATAAAAGAAAGGATATTAGGAAGACTAAGAATTAAAAAAAAAAAAATCCAGAAATGAGTACCCAATTAAAAAAACTTGAAGACAAAGATTGAAGGGAAAGGGATGAAAAGGGGTGGCAAAATTATGTGGAAAAATAAAAAGAAATGAAGGAAACGTTAAAACAAATGTTAAGAGGGTGTGTTAAACAAAGCATTGGAAGATAAAAGGAAAAACCATGAATCAATTAGGGATATAAGATATTAATTAGGAAAAGGGAAGGATGAATAACAATAATAAAAGGTGGGTCAAAAAATGAAAAGAGATCAACTACTTGGAAGTTGAAAGGATAAAGGGAAAGGATGAAGAAAACATGGAAAGTAATGGGAAAAGAGGGACATAAACTCAAATTATGAATCTTTGTTTTTTAAAGAGAATTGATGATAGAATGTCAATGTTGGCTAAGTTTGTATCCATTTTCTCAATTAATTTTATTGGGTTTTCAATTTTGACTGCTTCTCTCTTTAGTCTAGTGAAATAATGTCGAGTTTTGGAAAGAATTTAAATTTGGACAAAACATATATGATGTGGTTGTGGTTAGTGAGAACAATATGTTTTAAGTTTGGTTTTTATGGGGTGATTGATTTCACCTATGTATGGAATGATATAGGAATAAAGAATCTCATTAGCCCCTTGTTGGGATTAAGATATATCCAACTTGTGAATGAACCCTAACATAATTGGTTCAAAGTTAACCTTAACTTACACATATTGGATTGATATTCTCTTACCATCAACAAACATTAGCATAAACATGATACAAACAAGTGAATTCACAAACACGTAAGGACACAAGATAAGTCAAGTGGGTCTAGCTTAGATGGTTGTGAGGAGTGTTATCCTCCCCACCTTGGTTCAATTCTCACAAGTGACATGTTTAGCTCTTAATCAATATATTGTTGTAACGACATTGAGCCTTGTGTTGAAAAAACATCAAGCTTATGCAAAACCAATTTATCCTAGGTAACATACTCAAAATGAGGAGAATTGCCTCGCGAGATTCCTTAGAACGTGTATTTCACAAAAAAAAGATAAGAACACAAGATATATAGTGAGAAACAACTCAATAATTAGGAGGAAAACAGTTTGTTGAAGATAGAGCACTTGTCTTATTAATGGCCAAAGCTTATTACAATCCATATTGATTCTTAACCATTTATTTTCCATCCTTCACTAGTGAGAGAGATACTAATATGAGAATAACAATGATTTAATGGTCATCCCTTTCCTTATTATATTCTTTTTGTTTATAGCTAAAAAGGTCAATCTTGATATCGATTAAGATATTGGTTATATAGTCAACTTTGATCTTTTTTCTATGTTTAATTTAACTAAATTCGTATTATTTTACAGCAAAGGGGTTTTTCTTATTGTTGGAAACCTAATCCGTGTAGGGTTACAATATTTTGTACTATTCACTTGTGAGGGAAGATGAGAAATCATGAGTGATAGGAAACGTCATAGGGAGTTCAAATGACCTAAGGTCGAGCAATTGTATTTATTCATCTATCATATCAATGAATAGTAGTAAATCATGTTTATCCTAATTCGTGTGTCCAACAGTGGTATCATAGCGCCTTAGTTATTATCCCAATTGATCTATGGGAGTTATCCATAATTATAGGAGAGTCATTTATGGGCGTTTTCATTCCAATCTGCAAAAAAAAAAGTCTCTCGATCAGTTTGATTCCATGTGCCCATCTGCATGTATGTTCCTCTGCGTGACAAGTTTGTCTCTCCTATCATGAGAAAATCCTGTCATTGTTGCTCAGCCTTTCTCTCCTTGGTGCGAATGAGGATTGATTCTCATGGTTCTAACGTTTTTTGCTTCTATATCCATAACCGTAAATCAATCACACGACCATGTCTAGATGCCATTTGACCCTCGACTCCAAGTTTGCCTTGCGATATTCATCATCATAGCCGACAATTTCTACGAAACCCTACCCATTGAATTTCCTTTCAAACCCTAATCCCTTTAGATTCTTGTCAAAGGTGGCTTATCATATATCCAATTTCTAGGCTTTGCATGCATAATCAGGTCGATTCCATCCCAAACAATTTACTGTCACATTCTTTCCACCTCTTTATCACAAATATTGACTGAGTTATGTCACGTTAGGGTTTTCAATGGTTACGTGGCTCTGGTTCTTGACACCACGAAGGTCGTTGTGAGTACGACATGCATGGTTATGGAGGCGTGCAAGATTACAGTTAATATCGCTATGGTGATGGCAATAACATAATTTCCACTTGTGTCGATTCCAGATAGTATTGCACACTTCTTAGGCTACATTAGGGTTTTGGTGTTTGGCGTTGTATGTGGGAAACGAACCCAATACCATGTGACAT
Source organism: Picea glauca (assembly GCA_000966675.3). Lineage (NCBI taxonomy): Eukaryota > Viridiplantae > Streptophyta > Pinopsida > Pinales > Pinaceae > Picea > Picea glauca. The sequence goes on from JZKD02S1662490.1 coordinate 78,661, forward strand.
CTCTTTCCAGTCATTGTTGTTGCTACAAGACCTCCTCAAGAGAATCAAGAGCGTCTCAAATGTGTTAAGTTTTTACTGTTGTTATGAGGTTATTTCCAAATTCATGATCTTTAATGTATTTCCAAAAACAACAACATAAAGAGGATCATTGAAAGAAACATAATCACAAGGTGTACACCATTTTATCTTGGGAAACCCTCATGGGGAAGAAAATCCAACAAAAACTTCCTCAATAATAGATTGTCAGTACAATGCCAAGACTAAGACCAAAACACCAAAGACAAACCAAGACAGATGCACCCTCCTCTTCTCCTTCGTTAGCCTTCTTCCTCTTATGAGGAATGTACAAGTGAGTATGATATTATGAGTGAGTGTGTCCTTCAAATGAGCTCCATCCTCACATATAAATACAAGTTATGAGGTGGCACTAGGGTCGTGACTCTTCACTGGTGGGGCCGACTTTACCTAGGAGTGGCTAAAACCACTTTACAAATACTAGGGGCCGACTTTACAAATACCACCATGAAAATACACAAATACATATTGACCTAACTTGACCAATCCACAAAAGGGGATTTTCTATATACAATAATGACTCAAATATAAGTAGAATATTCTTTGAAGTTACAATAATTCAACACTCCCCCTTAATGAGAAGGGTGTTCTACTGACATGACTCAATGCAACATCATCAAGAGGATGAGAGGGAAACATCATCATCAACATCTGTAACACTGACTGACACATCTATAAATAATCAAAAGTTTTTCTCAACACCATAGTAATATAACTGGAACATCAACATCTATATGTGGAAATAGAATGAGGCAGGTGCATCAACAACAACATCTATGGTACTCTGATTGATCCTCCTTACCGAACCTTCAAGATCTGCCCACTAATCTTAAGATTCCCTAGGATATAGAATCCTAATTAAGCTACCACTACTGACCACAACTGGCATATACATTCACAAGTACTCTAATAGACCGTCCTTACTGGACCTTCAGGATCTTCCCAGGGATGATCAGTCCCCTAGGATATAAAATCCTAACTGAGCTACCCGTTGTTGGTCAGGATACCATAGTATCATCAACGTTACTCCCCCTTTCGAGGGAGATCCTATCATACTACACCAAGCTTGTCTTGTAAGTACTCAAACTTCACACGAGATAAAAACTTAGTCAACACATCTGCAACTTGCTCATCTGTGCCAACATATTGGAGCTTTACAACTCCCTTTTGCACCATGTCACGAATGTAGTGATACTGGATCTTTATGTGCTTGGTCTTATCATGGAACACTATGTTCTCTGTCATCTTTATACAACTCTGGTTATTACAAAGAATCATGGTAGCTTCCATCTCCAGATCGAACAGACCTGTCAAAAAATTTCGAAGCCATATGGCTTCACAACTAGCGAAACATGTTGCAATGTACTCCGCTTATGTCGTGCTAAGAGCAATACTGGATTGCTTCCTACTTTGCCATGAAGTCATGGCTGACCCCAAATTGAAACAACATCATGAAGTCCTCTTTATTTCTGAAGCACTTCCAGCCCAATATGAATCAGTATCACCATACAATTTGAAGTAATGATCTCCAGTATAACAAAGACCATAATCCAATGTATCCTTAAGGTGTCACATTACATGCTTTGCAGCTACAAGGTGAACACATCTGGGCTCCACCAAACACTGACTCAAGGCGTTCACAACAAAGCATATGTATGGCCTGGTATTCGTCAAATACATCAACGAACCAATAATATGTATGTATAGAGTAGCATCAACTAACTATGACGAAGTATCAATCAGGAGCTTCAAATTCATCTCCATGGGTGTGGCCATGGATTTACATTCCGACATGTCAAACTTATTCAGTATTTCAACTGCATACTTCCCTTGGTTAAAGAAGATCTTCTCTGGGCTCTGCCAAACTCAAGACCTAAGAAATAATACATCGGACATAGGTCTTCATCTCAAATTCTACAACGAGCTTCCTTTTTCAATCTGTGATGAGATTTTCTTCTCCTGTTAAGAATAAATCATCCACATATAGTAGCAATACAATTGGTTCATCATTCATAACCTTGAAGTAAATATTAGAATCAACTTTACTCTTGGTAAAGCCCAAGCTCGTCAAGAAACTGTTAATTCTGCCATACTAAGCTCTCAGAGCTTGCTTCAACACGTACAGAGCTTTCTTCAACTTGCATACATGAGTTTTTCTATCTTCAACTTCAAACCCTTGTCATTGTTCTAAGTTCACTTCTTCTTCAATAACACCATTTAAGAAAGTTGTTTTCATCTCCATTTGGTGCAACTTCCACTTAATTTTGGCTGCAAGAGCTATGATGATTCTAATAGAAGTGTATCTTGCTAAAAGAGAAAATGTTTCTTCATAGTTAATACCTTCCTTTTGAGACAATCCACGAGCCACAAAACTTGCCTTATATTTTTCAATATTTTCATCTGTTGCATGTTTTATTTTGTATATCCACTTGGAAGTGTTGATGTTTGGACAACATCGGGAAGACATTCTCTTAGAATAATAATTAATAATATGATTATTGATTATTAAATATCATATATAATAAAGTAAATGATAATAATAAATAAGTATTGATTATTCAAGGGATGCATCCTTTCATGGATGGTCACCATATGTTCCCTATATATGGAACACTCATCATTGTAATAATATATCGATCATATCTCATATGAAGAAAAACAACATGGTATCATAGCAGGACTGGGTTGACTCCCTCAAGGGAGAGCCCAGGAAAATGAGAGAGTTGTTGGTCAGACCTAGCCTATTGGATACAAGTATCTTGGAAGGGATTACGCTAACGTTTTTCGTGGATCAATATCTTATCGAAGCTAGTATCAAGGACAATCGGATCGTATAGAAAATTGAAAAACAATCTGAAGCCTTGATCTATCAAATGATCTAATACGAAGGAGTGTGGACACTTGTTCGTTTGTGGTTGCATTGCGGCCTCACTTCTCTATTTTTTTCAAAAGAATTGGACCCCCCTCCAATTGTGGTTTCGGTGTGAGGTTACGTGCGTTCGAGTTTGAGGTTCTAGCACATTTGTTTATGGTTCCAATTGGTGGTTCCCATGATGGCGCATTGAGGTTTCATTTGGCACAACTTCTGTACTACGGCTCTCAATACCATGACAAATTTCATCGATTGAAACAATCACCAAGTGGGTTTGGACCTGCACGTTGAGGCAGACGAAAGGGAATAACTCGGTCTCAATGGCATTGTGTGTCTCTAGGTCATTAGTGCCAAAGATGATGGGAAAATCGCATTCCATGTAAATGATAATGGGTGCAGAACTTATGTAGAACCCACTACTTTTTGGAAATGAAGCTAAATAATGCCCTTGCCCCAACTTTAGAAGGTTGTGGGGTTAATGGTGCCTCATATGTATATGTGAAAGCGCCACCAATTAGCTTGGTTGGGTTCCTTTTGCAACAAAGGGATATTCGATATTTTTTTTAAAAGAAAAGATTTGCCTAAATAAAATTCCAGTGTAATTTGAAGTTCCCAGATTTAGGTAATGTAGCCATTGGATCTCATGATAACCGGGATAAAGGAGAAGCAAGCATGACCTACTCCTTTTAGCATTGCGAACGAAGATATTGGACTATTCTAAGATGCACCAGAATTGTCTGTGACGAGAGGGACGACCTGCAAATCGCAACGTAGGGTGATCACTGGACCCCAGATTGACTAAGGAAGATCATCGGTGTATTCCAGAGTTGTTTGGAATGTAACTATTGGCAGACCATGTGAAATGGCAGATGCTTCTATTGTATAAGACTGTGTTGTAAACTAAGGAACTATGCACAAATGATCTAGGTACAATAGTGGGACTTATGAAGTCACTGAACTATGATCGTGATCATGGTCCTCTTCTACTCGTATATATTCTTTTTTAGATTCAGGATACTATCTAGAGTGTTTACATCTCCCACCAAGAAGTTTGGCTCACTCTAGTGTAGTTTAGTCTCTACATATGAATAAGAAGAGAGAGCTTTCCACAAAGTATGTGAAGAAGGTCGTTCGAACTTGATTGTAGTGTTCCCTAGATCTTTGTTGACACGGGATCCTTGGGTGCCTTTGAAAATATGTTGGTGCAATAGGCGCCTTGATCTTGGTGCAGGAGTCGACCACTTGAAAAGTGTAGAACCCCTATGCCATGAATGTCGACTTGGTCGTTTTGTAATTTCCTAGAAAGGAAAATGCTTGTGGGTGATGTAGGCTGCCATATGGAGACTAATGGAGGAAGAGCTACCTTCAGTGTTAGAGGGAGCAGAGACAGAGGAGTCACCTCTAGCTCCAGAGGGAATGTTGATGTTTTTAGCTTCCCGAGACATTGGTTTCAAGAGGGAACCTTGATATATAAATATGGTCCAAGATGACCTAGCATGATCAACATTTACCTATGTTTCTGTGGAAAAAGGCATCCATGACTGTAGTGTATGTTTAGGACAAAAGTCCTCATAAGACTTTGAGGAACATGACGCTCGAGGAGGCCTTCACCAGAGTGTAACCTGAGGTTGGACACTTCAAGATATTTGGGTGTCCAGTATACATTCATGTACCCAAGGAGAAAAGGATCAAGCTAGATCCTTCAAGCATAAAGGGTGTATTTGTGGGGTACAATGAGTCTTCAAAGGTGTTATCACATGGAATTGATTGGGTCAATTCATCCTTTAGGTTTTTGATTAAAAAATTTAGTGTTGTTTAAATTTTTAATTTTATCCTTTTCCTTATAGTCATTTTTGGGTTTTAGTACAAATAAATTTAGTGTTGATATTGGCCTATTACCCTTGGGTCATATCTTCATCTTTATGATAAGGTTAGACAATCCATTACCTTTCGCATCCTTATGCCTCCACCACCCTGACATCTCATCACTTCCACGATGTACTAAAACCCCTCCACTTTGTCCCTTCACCCGTTATAAGGTCAAATCAGGTTCTTTTTGTACACTGCCATCTCATCAGACAGTTCACAACGCATCTCGAGTACACTTTTCTTTCATCATCATAATTGCACTCATAATGCCTTGTCATCCGATATCCTTTTTTTCATCATTAAGAGTGTCAACATTAAATTTTTTCTAACTGTTTTCCAAATTTCAAATTACTCCTAGCTCGACGCTGAAAAAAAACTGGTGCTTTCATATAGGCGCTACAGAAATTGCTGCGAACTAGCTGGCAAAAGTGAGTTGGAGGTTAGACCAGCTGCTAACGGATTCGTTCAAGCTCAAGCATATCAGTTTTTAAGTCTCAGCCTCCAGGTACTCCATGAGCATTTTTATCTCTGTTGAAGGACAATAAAGGTTATGTTTATCATTTCTTCTCCTAGGCACTGCGAATTGGTGATCCACGCGGCCAACTATCCTACTTACCCCTGTTATTATGATTCTCAACCAATTGTAGTTATATTAGCCTCTTTTTACCAAATCTCAAACAAACCTTGATGTTAGGACACCTTGCCTATCCCATATTTGGCCTTTGTTGCTTATGCTACGAACTCTGCTGTGAATCCCTTGTTCTGGCACTGCAAGCTCTGTGAAGTGACCTAACATTGTTGATCACCTGTCTTAGACATTTTACCAGCTAGTCTTCATTAAGACCTCCATTTTTAGATTCAGGACTATCTTTTGAAATTGAAAAGAATTTTGTTGATAAAGTTATAATGAGTTTTGCAAAATAATGGTGAAGTATTGAACAAAAGCTTTTTGCAGCAAGCTTTCTCCCTGTATCTCCATTTTCCTGTGTAGTCTTCTTTCATTTCCTAACTATCAGTTGTCCTTTCATAAGCCTGGAGGTCAAATAGACTGAAGAACATTAAAACCTTAGACAAAAACCAACTTTGAAAGAGATTATCCATCCAAACCCTAAGTCCTTTGTCTTATTGTTTTGCCTCTTGCATCACTTAATTGGTGGTCAAGTTTTCTTCCTATGACATCAATGGATACTCCACAATAGAAGAAGGCTCACAAGGGAGGGGGCATTGTGAGGATTGAGCCCTATAACATGCAGTTGTTTTCTATTGAACCTATTATCAGTGAGGTCTTCCAAAGAGTGGGATGTTTTAATTTCTGTCAGAATATGCAGAGGGGGCACCCTGAGGTAGCTAGAGAATTTGCTTTGAATTTTGATGGAACCAAAACTAAAGTTGGGACACTTGAACTTGAGGTATCTGAAACAACCATAGAAACAACTAATGAGATAACCAATATTGGTGAAAGGTGGTTTAAGGCCATGAATCTAAATTCAACCTTCTCAAAAGAGTTCCTTAAACCAAAATGTCAGGGAGATAATCTATCAAAGGGAGTGCCCAGGAGCCACATGAATGAAGGATTTGATAAGATGTTAAGGGTGATCCAAAGATATTTCACCTCTGAGGGAAGGTTCAATATGATTTATCAATACCACATTAGACTTTTGTTGCACTTCATAGGCAAAGACCTCTTGAATCTCCCTTTCTATTTGTTTAGAAGCATTGGAAAAATGGTTGACAGAGCCCAAGCTAAGTCCAAGGCAGTTGACACAAGTGTTTTTCACTCATGGCTGATTAAAATGATTGTGATGGAGGAGTTAAGGAAGAAAAACATTGACTAGGATCATTTCATTGCCTCTGCACATTTCAATTGAATGTTGCTCCTACTCCATAATCCAAGGTGCAAAGTCCTCTTCAGGCTAACATCATTGTGCACACAGAGACAAGTAAGAAGAGGAAAAACAAAGACATTGTGAAAAATGATGAAGCATCAAATGAACAAGAAGGAGAAGGAGGATTTTATCACTCACCACAAAAGGGAATTTTCACCCCAACCAGCTCCAGAATTAGCAGAAATTCCATCAGCCAGAGCCACATGCACAAAGGGAAGGAGATTACTTTTCCCATCACCATCTGTTGCAGTTGAAACTAGAGTTAGGAGGCCTTTCAATGGGTCATCAATAAATAAAGAAAGTATTGAAAAAGAGGACGTAGTGGAATCTCCCATCAAGAGAAAAGGTCAAGCTATGGTTGTTGAAAATCACATTAAGGTTATAGACATAACCACCCCTCTAGAGAACACTACTTTTAAAAGGTTGATCAAACAGCTTAAAGAAGCCAGAGCTTAAATTTCTAAATTGAAAAGGGAAGAGTTAATTGGAAAGAAGAAGTTAAGAGATCTCATGGGTATGTATCGTGAGAATCTCGTAGAGGCCAAGTTCATTGCTAAGAGATTTAGACCTCTCCACATGCAACTTAAGAGCCTTTACAGACAAAATTTAGCCTACCAAGGTCAGATCATGGGGTTAAAGATGGAGCTGCAACCTTTCAAGGAAGAGTTAGCCAAAAGGAATTTGAATGTGTTGGCCCAAGCTGCCACTAGAAGGAGTACCAGACTCAAGAAGTGAAGTGAAATGTCTTAAAAAAAAATCTCAGTTTTGGAAGTGCTTATCCTTGCATTTTTTAAGATTTTGGGGAAGTATGTTGCTTATAACTGAGTTTTTCACTCATACACCACATTATGAGGTTTCTACAAGCATACCTAAATCTGGAGGAAGTTTTTGGGTGTTTTGGAGCTTAAACTAGACTAATTGGACAGCTACAGGACAGTTCGCAGTGCCTAGCGCTGCGAACTGGTTTCTACAGTCAAGCGCTACGAACTTCATTGTGAACTCCTTGATATAGTCAACACTACGTGATATGTTGTGAACTCCTATTTTGATGGTTTCAAGAGGATCAACGATCGCCAGATGGCTAGGGGAGCATGGTACAACTGTTTGGAGGTCAGTTTAAAGTTGGAGGATACCTGACAAGAAAAGGAATGTGCTCAAAGGGCACGTCATTATGCAAGATTAAGGTGTTAGGAAAATTGCCAACATTAGCCTTTTTTATAGCGGTTTGTTATTTCCAGTTTGTACAGGTGTAATTACCTTATTTAAGATGGAAGAATCCTATGTTAGAGGATGAAACTTGCATTGTATGTTATTATTCCCTATCTAAGCTATAAAAGAGGCATTAGAACTCATTGTGGAGGTTCGAATGGTTGATGTAAAATACTCTTTTGGTGATATTAATGTAACAGAGCTTACTCAGGTTTGATGTATCAGACTTGATGAAATTTTGTTTAACGGAAGTCAGTTTTCTCTCTTGCCATCTTATTGTTGAAATATTGTAATTACAAAGAGTATTCTATTTATTATTGATTTATTATGCATTAGATCAATCCCCTTTTGTGGATTGATCACGTCGGGCATTGTAATTGACCAAATCCCCTTTTGCGGATTGGTCAAACCCTAAACATATTATGCAAATTGAGAAGTCATCCCCTAGGCAATTTAAAGCGGTTTTAACCACTCAGAAGACAAGTTGGCCCTGCCCAGCGAAGAGACACCTTTTCAACACCTGAAAGTTTGTATAAATAAAGGAAGTTAACACCTCATTTGTTCACTCACTCAACTCACTCGTCTGGTGCGCAAGTCTGAAGGAAGTTGCAGTTGCTAGTTGTCAGTTGTCGGAAGAAGGAAGAGAGAGAGGCGCATTGCCTAGTAGAGGATACTCTCTAGTGTTTGGTTTATTGTCTTAGAATTGTATTCACTATCTATATTAAGGAATTTTTTGCTAGGTTTTCTTCCCCATGATGGTTTCCCAAGATAAATGATGTGTATCTTGTGATTGTGTTTCTCTCAATGATCCTATCTATGTTATGGTTATCTAGAAAATTTAAAAGAAACCTAATATTATCTTAAACCTTAACATGGTATCAAAGTTAAGCTGAAGAGAGCATCTTTCATTGGATAAAGAAAAATGTCATTGTTGTCGTACAAGAAAATTAGGGCTTTTTGTTGGAGAGGAATTTTTGCCTAAGTTCCATTTAGAAAAGTGTACCCTACCCTAGTGAATCTTTTGGCATCTTGAGTGCCCCTTTTCAGTGGATAGAACTCTCAGAAAGTGAAACCCTAGTTTTGACTGGTACCAGAAAACCAAAAGTACTAGAAAACCAGGAAACCAGAACCAATACCAGAAGCACAGTCCAAATTTCCGCAAGCTCAGTTTCAAGGGGTAAAATTTGGATTTTCATAAATCTGACTGCACCAGCTTACTGCCTCAACTTAACGCATCTAGCCCCTGAATCAAAATTTCAAAATTTGAAGTTTGAAAGATTAGGGTTTACTCATAAAACCCTAAGTTGCAGTTGTAGTTTTAGAATCAATTGCAGTTGCAGTATTAGTTGAGGTATCAGTTGCAATACCAATTGCAGTCACCCTTGAAGTTTTAAAAGGGGTTGGTAATTATTACCGCTACTACCAGATGGTGCCATACCCGCAAATGCTATCAGAGGTATGCACTCACATATGTTTAAATTGTTAAGCTTTAAAGGGTATTTGCAGGAGAAGGGATCTCTTGCCATAGATCGAGAAGGATCTCAAAATCAAACACATTCAGAGGAATAATGCAACCTAGGTTTAATTATTTTGATATGCATCTATTTGTTATGACATTATTTTGATCTAGGTTACATGTTGAAGCTATGACCAGCATACTAACCTTTGGTCAAAATTAAAGTCAAGGTATTAGATGGATTAAAGTTGAGATCATAGAATTTATTCTCTAACCCAACTTTCTATCAAGATAGCATATTGTCTCAGTACAAAGGACAAGTTGAAGAAATCACTTGTCATATTGAGTGAAGGACACTTAGAAGAAAAGAAACACACTCATTCTTGAGGACAAGACTCTAGGTTCTAGGTTTGATCAATTAAGTTGATAAGATTCAAAGTTGCACATGACAAGTTGATAATTACCCCATTACAAGTAAACATTATAGTTGAGGTAGCAGTCTTTGAAAAGCATTATGCTTGGTAGCATGTGAGCGTATTGAGATAAATGCTTAATGTAATCATTTACCATATACAACTAACATCTCCTCTAGGAGAAACTTCTTGTGTTGATTCCATGTTACCTTGGATGAATGTTTGATCACAACACTAGAAGAGTGTTGATCTCATTTTGTATTGTATTTCTTACTTTTGATCCTTGTTTCAGACAGGTCACAAATGAAAGCTCTAAAGGAGCTACTGTGGTGATTATTTGTGCTATTGTTTTATTTAATATTATCAAAAGAGGATTATTCGTGCTTCTTGTTTTGTTGACCTTGTTTTAGGTCACATGTGATAACCCTGAGGAAGCTATAGTGAAGCTTGCAGAAGGCAACATATTAGATGAGACATGAAGAAGACTATGTACATAACCATATACATTCATGTACCAAAGAAGATGAAGAAGAAGCTATATGTTGAGATACAAAGTATCTCATACGAAGATTGATTGTAAGGAGCAGAAGACTCCAAAGATGATCGAATTAGAACAAGAACTTACAATAGACTTGTTCAAAGGATAATGAAGCCAACTTGATAGCAAACAGAATTCACTTGAAGTTTGACTCAACTTTTTCATATTTAGACATGGTATTCAACACCAAGTATACCCCATAAGAGATGATGAATTCCTTGTAGACTCAAAAGAAATCGAGAGTAAGCCCAATCTCAAAAAGGATCAGATGAAGAGACAACTTCTAGGACTGGGAGACAGATGTCGTGAGAAGACTAGATCGTAGCTTCATAAACTTCTAGGAGATATAAAATCTCCTAGGAAGATTCCCTTGTTTCAGTAACAGAGAAGGAAGCCAGTCAGAAAGACTAGGATATGGATTCTTATGTGAAACTATAAGAGAAGTCAATATTGACTTCCAAGATTGATATATACAGATCAAGAATGTTGCAGATGTACAAAGTCTGGTATGTGTCTAGAGGTTTCTCCTAGAAAGAGGGAGAAGACTATGAAGAGACATTTACTCCAGTAATTAAAGTAATAGTTCCAATATTTATGAAGACAACCAGAACAACCATGATTCATATATAGTATGAGATGTAGGGGGAGCAATCCCCATATTTAAAATTGAGTGGCAGTTGGTGAATTACATTAGCTGTGTCATGGAGACATGACTACAATGAAAGATAGAGTTACCTCCATGAAAGAATAAGAGCTACCTTCAATATCAGTTATTGAGCCACTCTCAGTTTCAGATGAAGTTGTTGTCGTGATATAATAAGAAGAGTTACTCACAGATTTCAGCAACCACGATGAGGATGAAGCAATCATTCTCAACCTCAAAGTAGCTGCAGGTGCAGAGTCCCAGTTCCATAAGGAACAGTTGCAAAAAGAGGAGAGGACATACTCTCAGGCAGTGAGACAGATAGTGATTTGGAGAGAGCACATAGAGCTAGCACATGATTGTGCATATTGAGTTGCAGCTGAGCAAGTGTACCAAATTGGTACAATGTGTTAATATTATGGTAGTTGCGGGAGGTATTTACCCCCACATGTGAACCTGACGAGAATAGAAGACTCTGGGAAGCAAGAGAAACCCTAATGAGTTAGCTAATAACCCTAGAAGCCTTGTCAACTCAAGAAGAAAATTTATATTAGGCTATTAGCCTCCAAGAGAAGAAGTCGGCCAGAATTAATAATAATATAATGAACAGACACATACCTAGAAAGAGAAGTCGGCCCCAGTAAACTGGTAGGATTACTATAAATAAAGGGTGCCAGTTTTTCATTTGTCACATCTCAGGACTGCAGTTTTCCCAGTAGGTGCACACTGCAATTGCAGTTGGTGCGCAGGTTTGGAGGAGGGTTGCAGCTGCAGCTGCAGCAATAGCTAGTTTTAGTATTGGCTTGGATATCTCTTGGCTAGGGTTTGGGACTATCTGATCAGCTTTTGTGATGTGCTATCCTTAGGGATTGATGTGTTGCTCCTTGTTTGGCTATCTAGCCTAGGGTTTGCTTCCGGAGGAATTCTCAGTCAAGGTTAAGGTGCTCGAAGGGAGGCTTCGGCCTGTGGTTGGGTGACGAGGGTATCATCAATGGTAAATGAGCACACCATCTTCTATATTCTAACAGGTTATGGGCCCACACCCCTTCAGTCAGCCTAAAACGCTGGAAGGAAACATAGTTGCTAGATATTGAGCTCGTTGAGGAACTGTCGCTAGGGTTACTAGCAGAAGCAATTTCCAGAAACACTGTAGCTAGGGTTACTAGCAGAAGCAGTTACAGAAACCCTAAACCTCTTATCATGACACCTTAAGTGACGAGATTGACCTAATCTACGGATAGATCAGTGCACCCTAGACCAACGCATCTCTTGGTACACTCAGAAGGCCTAGACGTGAAGTTTGGATTTCTGGTCAAATCTAGGGTTTGACCAAGTCAAGCAAGCCATGACGAACTCTATGAAGTCTGAGAACAAGTTAGATGGAGCTTCTAACTTCAGAGCATGGAAGACAAGGATTGACCTCATCCTTGCTAAGAATAAAGTGTTGGACATTGTGAAAGGAAAGATCGTGAAGCTAGAGTTTACAAAAGGAGAAGAGAAGGAACCGCAAAACGTTGCAGCTATGGAGAAGTTCAAAGACATTGACATCAATGCCATGAGTATCATAGTGGATTCCATAAAAGACCACTTGATACCCTACATCTCCCATCTTGACTCATCGAAGAAGATGTATGATGCCCTAACGAATCTCTTCTCAGTCAGAAATATTGGACAAGTTATGAGTCTGAAGAATGAGCTCCGTGACATGAAGATGAATGATGATGACAACATAACATCCTACTTTGTAAGGATCTCCTAGCTAAGAGATCAACTACAAGCTA
>JZKD02S1662490.1:101744-115664 GCA_000966675.3 Picea glauca
AAGAGATCCCTTCTCTTGCAAATACTCTTTAGGATTTAACCATTAAACATATGTAAGTACATACCTATGATAGCATTTGCAGGTAGTGGCTCCATCTGGTAGCAACGGTAATCATTCCCAACTCTTGAGAAAATTTCAAGGGTGATTGCAACTGGTTCTACGGCTACAACTGCAACTGGTACTGCAACTGCAACTGGTTTTGATAATGCAACTGCAACTGCAACTGGTTCTGAGAATGCAACTGCAACTGCAACTTAGGGTTTTATGAGGAAACCCTGATTTTTCAAACTTCGAGTTTTGAAAATCTGATCTAGGGGATAGATGCGCTGAGCTGAGGCGAGTTAGCTGGTGCAGTCGAAATTTCGAAAATCCAACTTTTACCCCCTCAAACTTGATCTGTGGATTTCTAGACTGGTGCTTCTAGTTTTCTGGTACTTCTGATACTCCGGTACTTCTGGTACTTCTGATACTTTGGTTTTCTGGTTTTCTGGTACTTCTGGTACTCTGGTACTTATGGTACTTCTGATACTCTGGTTTTCTGGTACTTTGTGAAACTAGGGTTTCACTTTCCGGGAGATCTAGCCAATGAAAAGGTTTGTTGATGGTGCCAAATTGATCCTTAGGGGAGGGTGCAACTTTCTAGATAGTTTTAGGGCTGAAAATATTCACTTTTGAAAAACCCTAATTTGCAGGTACTGCAACAATGATTTTTTATTTTTTTTTCTTGCGAAATATGCTTCCTTCAAGTTGGCTCTAATACCATGTTAATGTTTATGCCATTATTATAGTTCTTTTCATTTCAATAGATAAGAGCAACATAATAACAAGATCACTGAGAAATACACATTCACAAGAGACACAACATTTATCCTGGGAAACCCTCTAGGGGAAGAAAACCCAGCAAAAACTTCCTTATCATAAATTGCCAATACAATGTCAAGAGATAACTCAAACCAATACAGATAGTCCTCTCCAAAAGATGCGCCACTCTTCTCCCTCTCTCTCACTGGTAAGTTGCAGCTTGCCTCTCAATAATGAGCAAGTGTGTTGTGTGATAAAGTGAGGCGCTAGCCTCTCTATATAAACAAGACTAGCACGTGTGAAGGGTCTTCACTGGCAGGGCCGACCTCTCAATCTAGGTGGGTAAACCCACCTTTAATTTATTTTTGGGTCTCAATAATAATTGTTGGGGCCGACTTCTTATTCTGCCTATTATAATTGTCCGATGACCAATCCGTAAAAGGGGATTTGGTCCTAATACAATTACCGACATGATTAATCCACAATGGGGATTAATCCTATGAATAAAATAACAATAATAATAAGAATACTCTTTGCAGTTACATTATTTCAACAGATGCAGATGATGATGATGATGCCATTACAGCTCCCTGTTGTGAATGATGATATTGATGATGAGAAAAACTTCAAACGATTTATAAATATGCCAGTTAGTGTTCCAGATGTTGTTGATGTCGTTTCCCTCTCTCTCTCTCTTGATGATGTTGTAGAATACTCTTCTTGTTAAGGGGGAGTGTTGAAATATTGTAACTGCAAAGAGTATTCTATTTATATTGATTTATTATTCATTAGATCAATCCCTTTTTTTGGATTGATCATGTCAAGCATTATAATTGACCAACTCCCCTTTTGCGGATTGGTCAAACCCTAAACATATTATGCAAATTGAGAAGTCAACCCCTAGGCAATTTAAAGTGGTTTTAACCACTTAGAAGACAAGTCGACCCTCCCAACGAACAGACACCTTTGCAGCACTTGCCAGTTTGTATAAATAAAGGAAGCCAATGCCTCATTTGTTCACTCACTTAGCTCATGCATCTAGTGTGCAAGTATGAAGGAAGCTGCAGTTGCCAGTTGTCGGAAGAAGGAAGAGAGAGAGGCGCATTGCCTAGTAGAGGATATTCTCTAGTGTTTGGTTTATTGTCTTGGCATTGTATTTTCTATCTATATTAAGGAAGTTTTTGTTGGGATTTCTTCCCCATGAGGGTTTCCCAGAATAAATGTTGTGTATCTTATGATTGTGTTTCTCTCAGTAATCATATCTATGCTATGGTTATCTAGTAAATTGAAAAGAAACCTAATATTATCTTAAACCACTTATTTCTCTCTCACTCTCAAATTTTACTGTCATTGAATGATTCAAATAATGTTTTGTAGTTGTATTGCAATGAAGGTTTGATTGTGATGTTGTTATAACTTTTTCAGAGTTTTTTTAGCTTGGATTTAAGAAGCTCTTGTATCTAAAGCTTTTCTCTCCTTTATCTACTGGTAAAGCTTGATGCTAGTGGTAGACTCGCTTCACTTATCTTACTAAGTCTTCCTTCTATCCACAATAATCCTCAAAACCCTGATCTAAGTTAAACAAGGCCTCTTTTGTTGATGCATTTCATCTAGAATTTCCTGCGTTTTAACATCGTTGGACTGAGTTGTATCCATTTGACACCACATTTTAAAACTTACCTCATAAACCTATTGATGGGCATTGAGCTTGCACATTAGTAGTCAAAGTGTAACTTTTAATTCTAACAGAAGGAATACTGGATCTACATCCTTTTTCAGAGACGGATTGAGGTAAGCAGAGATGTTACCTTTGAGGAGGAGGTATCCTTTAAAGAGATCTAGAGGGTCTCACGTGGAGATTGATCAAATTGATCCAATTGATCCCATTGATCATGTAGCTCCAGTTGATGTTCCCAGAGATATTGCAGTAGGTTGGAAGAGACCTACATGGGTTTGTCAGACTCTGCAGGAGGCAGAGAGATATGCATCTCCTAGTGGTACCTTTCAAGTGAGAAAGATACCTTAGAGATATTCATGCTATGCCGCAAATGTGAGCCATGTCATTCATTTTGAGACTTCCTGTTATGAGGAGGAAACTAGTCATCCAGTATGGAGAGATGTCATGATGGAGGAGTATCAATCCATCATGGTGAATGATGTGTGGGATATTGTTCTGAGCCCTGAGGGGAAGTCTATAGTGACTTCCAAATGGATCTACAAGATCAAACACATAGTTGACGAGAGCATGGAGAGGCAAAAAATGATATTTGTTGCTAGAGGATTCTCTCATGTGAAGAGAATAGATTATGAGGATACATTTGCTCATGTTTCTCGATACACTTCTATCTAGATGATTATTTCCCCTGCAACATCCATGGGTTGGAGAGTACATCAGATGGATGTAAAAACAAACTTTCTCAATGGAAACATTGAGGAAGAAGTATACATTGAGAAACCAGATGGTTTCGTGATACATGATAAGGAGTCTCATGTGTGCAAGTTTGAGATGAAAGACCTTGGTATGATGCACTACTTCTTGGGACTAGAGGTGTGGCAGAAAATTGATGAGATCTTCCTGAGTCAGGGGAAGTACACAGTTGAGATATTGAAGAAGTTTCGGATGCTGAACTTGAAGCCCGTGGCTACACCAATGGTGACGAATCTGAAGAAACTAAGTTTGTCTTCTTCCGATTCTGACGAAATTGATTTGACTCTGTACAAACAATTGGTTGGATCGTTGATGTCTCTGGTTAACACCAAACCAAATATTTGCTATGCAGTGAGTGCACTTAGCCAGTTTATGAGTCAGTCAAGATAGGCACATTGGATTGTTGCGAAGCATGTGTTGAGATACTTGTGAGGCACAGTTGGACATGGTCTGAGATATACTTCTAGTATTTATATGATATGGCAGGAATATATTGACTCTGATTGGGCAGGGAGCACAGTGGATAGAAAGAGCACCTTCGCGTGTTGCTTCACTTTGGGATCTTCCATGGTTTCCTAGTGTAGCAGGGAAAAAACTTATGTGGCTTTATGCACATCATAAGCAAAGTACATTGCATTAAGTATGTTAGTCTGTGAAGTAGTGTGGCTTCAAAATCTCCTTGCATATTTATCCAAACATGTGTTGGATTCCACCATTATTCATTATGGTAACCAAAGTTGTGTGAAGATCTCAGAGAATCTAGTGTTTCATGAAAAATCAAACCACATTGAGACAAGTACCATTACATATGAGACATGGTGCAGAGGAAGGAAGTATTGGTGTTGTACCTTCCTACAGATGAGCAGGTTGTTGATGTTCTTACCAAACCATGACGAATTTCAAGTACTTTCGTGACAAACTTGACGTGGAAGAGAATGCCTCCCTCGCTGAGAGGGAGTGTTAATGTTTGCAACTTCCTAAGAAATTCTCTAGATCGTACTCGTCTGTGACCGAGGTGAGTTGATCTCTGATGACACTTATCCAAGAAGGGATAAGTGTGTTTGGGCTTATAGCCCAACGTCACTTGTGGAGAACACATGAGAACACGTCCCATGTGGAGAGCACATCAGGAAAGGTCAAGGGAGTTGACACTTGACATCACACACTATGGGAGTTGACCATAGTGTTTCTAGAGGGTGTAGCCTCTAGAAGTCCACATGGAAGTGCCATGTGTGACAAACTTTCTCCATATTGTACTCCTATGTGAATTGATTTGAGTTGATTTGTGAAGACACTTATTCGAGAAGGGATAAGTGCATTTGGGATTACTTCCCAATGTCCCATGTGAAGAGCACATGAGGACATGTCAAGGGAGTTGACCCTTGACGTCACACACTATGGGGAGTTGACCCTAAGTGTTCCTAGAGGGAGTAGCCTCTAGAAGTCCACATGGGAGTGCCATGTGTGACAAGCCTTTTTCTACTATGGTGATTGTGTACCATCAACAGAAACTGCGTGTCTCTAGACAGTAGTTGTGTACTACTATGAAAAAATACCTCCCTGGCAAAGAGGGAGCATCGGGAAAAACTTATCCTAGATTGGGCTGCAAACCAAGGGAGATAGGATATATTTATCATAAAGGTGCACTTGTGGTAAATGGGCTTGGACGTAGTCCTTCCTTGATCACGACAAGGAATAATATGGACTCGAGGTGCTTGAAGTGTGTTTTCCACGTGTCAGTTAGCATCAGGCTGACATTCACTCACATGTGTGTACTTGTGGTGAAATATCTTGGTGTGGTATTTGTCCTAGTCATGGTGATTTGACAAGGAATGATAAAAACTCAAGATGCTATATGTTATTACATCCAGACCTAGAGTGAGCATGATCTCAGAGAGAGTCGATTGGCTCAAAATGGAGAGTCGCATAAGGAGTTTCTCCTCGGTTCAAGTGGGAGAGAGATGTCTCATGTTGTTCCAGAGTCTGTACTTAAGGCTTTAAAAAGTACAGTGTCTAGGCATCCAAAAGTTACTAAGGTGTAAAAAGGGAGGAGAGTATAACTTCAGGAAAGGAAGCTAGGGTTGATTTCTAGGTTGTCATTGTCTAGCTTCCAACTGTTCCTGGATGTTTATATCTTGTTCAATTGCAGCCCATGAACGTTCAAGTTCTACTCGGGTGGTGGTTGTTTTAAGTATAGTATCAAAGAGATTTAAAGCGATATGGATTTGGTCCGATAAACCAGGTTCAATATTAGGTTGTCTTACAACGGGGACAGACATAGAGGAACAAAAAATTTTAAAAGAAACCTGAAAGTTTTTATGTTGTATCAATTTGATCTTATAAAGAGAACTTTGAAATTAATGTTAAGGACAGAATGCAAACCAAAGGCCTTTTTCCGTAACTGTGTTATATTTGAAATAAATAGTGTGTGAAATATGAGAAAAACATTTAGTTGTTTATAAAGTAAGGCTCCTATCAAGGGAGAATCTCACTCCTTAAACAAAGGAAGAAAATAGACTAAGAAGGAATCTGACGAAGCATAAAATATGGAAACTTAAAGGTTCACAGGTCTTGTATCTGCTATTAGCCGATATAGAGGAAAAACTGTAAATGATATAGATGAATAAAATTTAACCACCACAGTAGAAGTTTTAATAAATTGCAGTGCAACATTCATCAGATGTATATAAGTGAAATAAAATTGAATATGAATAACAAAGAGAACAAATTCATAACACAGTCTTGACGGAATCAGGATTCTCTTAATTGCTTTGTATTATTTCTCAAAAAGAAGATAGCCTCTCTTACAATCGACCAAAAAGGTCCAGCCTCTTTTCTTTCTACAAAATGTATATTTATACAGATTTTTATATGATGGAATCTCAATTGTTCCAGAGGTTTTTGGTTACAATCAAAGGAGTTAAAACGTTTCGTTTCTTTATCTCTGTCCTCATTTGGTATCGGAAACCTGCCTTTTCGCCTGCTCCGTGCAAATAACACACTTCTCCACCAACTGTGATATCAACTTAGAAGGTTCTTCTTGGTTATTGGCCTCAAAAACATAACAATCTTTCACCAATTGTGGCAAATTTCCTTCCACCTGCTGGTCTTTGCCACTGATAGAACATAATAATATACTTGGTTTAATTAGCCATTTATCTATTTGAATTATGTCTGTCCGGGTTATTTGTGAAATTTCGGCTAATTCTTTTTCTTCATTTTCATTGATATTTAGCAGATATTTGGTTGTATTCATTTGACCCAGTATCTCAATGCTACTTCCACCATCAGAACCCAACCACATCCCATTTAACAAACTGAAAGTTTCTTCACGGGATTTTCTTATCTCCTTAGCTTGTTGTCTTCCTTCAGATATATTTCACTCCCATTCTTTCAACAAGATATTGCCCATGGTCTGCTCTAAGATGGGAAAACTGGAACTACTGCTTATTTCCTTTCTTGTTGTGGCTATAATAGCCTCCTGGAACGCAACCCGAGCCGCTCCGACTTCCCTTTCTCTAAGAGAGAGGTTCTCCAATATCTGATCAATGAGTTGGCAGCTACTTTGAATCGTTTCTACTTTAACAAGCAGACCTTGTTGCACCACCGATAACCTTTTTCTGATTTCTATTGCTTGGGATTGAAATATCTCGATATCGATTACCTGGCTTTAGGCTAACTCTAATTTGGCCCGAAGTTGCTCTATCAATTCTCCTTGCTAGACTATCTATATCTGACTTGTCTGATCCATCAACTGTGTCTTTTCGAGATCAACTTTGAGCCGCCCTATTTCATTTAGATCATCTATTCTAGCTTGCTCCAAAGTTGCATCCGCCTGATCTTTGGCAGCAGCCTCTGTCATAGCTAGTTTAGCCTCTAATGTCTTGATTAGACGATTTTTTCGCTTCAGCAGATCTTTTAGGGTCCCGACTGAATATTGGTTTGTCGTAGAGAAAGCACCCAATGTTCCTGCTATTTGTGTTGCAAATTCTTCTTTCTTTGTGGTTCTTCCATCGGTTATAATTTTAAATTTCTTGGATACAGTACCTGCCTCTTGGTAGAGTTCTTGTCTCATGACAGCGTTTCTCTTCTTATCAAAGAAGAATTCACTCAAAGGTAGCTCTTCCACTGATATGGGTGTTAATTCTTCACCAAAAATCCAACCTGCATCTGGTATTCCCTTTGTCAACTGTAGGGGAGTAACATAAACAATGGGATTACTGACCTATTTAGATGATTTCCCTGGAGTAACGACTGAAGTTGGATCACTTGGAGGATCGAAAGCCTCAGCTTCCTGTTTTGGGCCCCCAGTTTGGTCTTCTTTATCCTGTTGTTCTTCTTGGTCGGGTGTTGAATCTTTGGAGCCTTCGGCTTTTGTTTTCTACACCTCTACAGTCGTTGGATTCTCGCCCCGTAATACTGGGGGAAGGCAGCTCTGCCTATGTTCTTGGAATTTGAAAACATCGGCCCTCTCTTCGGGCGACAAGGCTTGTATCTGAGCCAAAACCTCGGCATATGATCTTGTGCCTCGGAAAATTATCATCATGAGGCGAATTCTCGTGTTCAAACCTTTTAAGGCCATAGCTAGCCAAGTGATTACTCATGACCCTATGTGGGTCGTGTTTCTTGAATTCAATATGGACTAATTTTATATCTTCTAAGTTTGTTGCCTCCGCCTTTGCATGCCCGAAATCTAATAAATAATAGGTGTTTAAATGAATGGGGAAAGGTGGCCATACCTTCTTTGAAAACCCCTTCAGCTCTTTACTTATGCCACCAATCACGGTTTGCATGGCGATCTCGCGACAGACCAACCTATCGGGTATAAATAATGGTAGAGCGTGTGGAGGGATAGAAGTGTCGAAAACCCTGATGTATGAAAACTCTTCCTCCACGTACCAGTCGGACACCCTGCTCAAATTGGCCGCAATGTTATCTTAGATCTGGGGCGGTGGATTACCGAAGATGGCGACATGCATTGATCACATTACTCAATTGAATATTCCATATATAAAATCTGAGGCCTTATCCTCCCAAAGCTTAGAATGACAAGTATCGTACTCGTATGTGACCAAGGTGAGTTGATCTATGATGACACTCATCCGAGAAGGGATAAGTGGGACACTTATCTGAGAAGGGATAAGTGTGTTTGGGCTTATAGCCCAACGTCCCTTGTGGAGAACACATGAGAACACGTCCCATGTGGAGATCACATGAGGACATGTCAAAGGAGTTGACACTTCACATCACACACTATGGGAGTTGACCATAGTGTTTCTAGAGGGTGTAGCCTCTAGAATTCCACATGGGAGTGCCATGTGTGACAAACTTTCTCCAGATCGTACTCCTATGTGAATTGAGTTGAGTTGATTTGTGAGGAAACTTATTCGAGAAGGGATAAGTGCATTTGGGATTACTTCTCAATGTCCCATGTGGAGAGCACATGAGGACATGTCAAGGGATTTGACCCTTGATGTCACACACTATGGAGAGTTGACCCTAAGTGTTCCTAGAGGGAGTAGCCTCTAGAAGTCCACATGGGAGTGCCATGTGTGACAAGCCTTTTTCTACTATGGTGGTTGTGTACCATCAGCGGAGACTGCGTGTCTCTAAACAGTAGTTGTGTACTACTATGAAAAAATACCTCCCTGGCTAAGAGGGAGCATTGGGAAAAACTTATCCTAGATTGGGCTGCAAACCAAGGGAGATAGGATACATTTATCATAAAGGTGCACTTGTGGTAAATGGGCCTGGATGTAGTCCTTCCTTGATCACAACAAGGAATAATATGGACTCGAGGTGCTTGAAGTGTGTTTTCCACGTGTCAGTTAGCATCAGGCTGACATTCACTCGCAGGTGTGTACTTGTGGTGAAATATCTTGGTGTGGTATTTGTCCTAGTCATGGTGATTTGACAAGGAATGATAAAGACTCAAGATGTTATATGTTATTACATGCAGACCCAGAGTGAGCATGATCTCGGAGAGAGTCAATTGGCTCAAAAGGGAGAGTCGCATAAGGAGTTTCTCCTCGATTTAAGTGGGAGAGAGATGTCTCATGTTGTTCCAGAGTCTGTACTTAAGGCTTTAAAAAGTACAGTGTCTATGCATCTGAAAGTTAGTAAGGTGTAAAAAGGGAGGAGAGTATAACTTCGGGAAAGGAAGCTAGGGTTGATTTCTAGGTTGTCGTTGTCTAGCTTCCAACTGTTCTTGGATGTTTATATCTCGTTCAATTGCAGCCCATGAACGTTCAAGTTCTACCTGGGTTGTGGTTGTTTTAAGTATAGTATCAAAGAGATTTAAAGTGATATGGATTTGGTCCGATAAACCGGGTTCAATATTAGGCTGTCTTACAACGGGGATAGTTATAGAGGAACACAAAAATTTAAAAGAAATATGAAATTTTTTATGCTTTAGCTGATCTTTTAGGGTCCCAACTGAATATTGGTTTGCCATAGCGAAAGCACCCAATGTTCCTGCTATTTGCGTTGCAAATTCTTCTTTCTTTATAGTTCTTCCATCGGTTATAATTTTAAATTTCTTGGATACAGTACCTGCCTCTTGGTAGAGTTCTTGTCTCACGACAACCTTTCTCTTCTTATCAAAGAAGAATTCATTCGGAGGTAGCTCTTCCACTGATATGGGTGTTAATTCTTCACCAAAAATCCAACCTGTGTCTGCTATTCCCTTTGTCGACTGCAGGGGAGTAACACAAAAAATGGGATTACTGACATGTTTAGATGATTTCCCTGGAGTAACGACCGAAGTTGGCTCGCTTGGAGGATCAGAAGCCTCGGCTTCCTGTTTCGGGCCCCTAGTTTGCTCTTCTTTATCTTGTTGTTCTTCTTGGCTAGGTGCTAAATATTTGGAGCCTTCGGCTTTTGTTTTCTGCACCTCTACGGTCGTTGGATTCTTGCCCCGTAATACTGGGGGAAGGTAGCTCCTCCTATGTTCTTAGAATTTGAAAACATCGGCCATCTCTTCAGACGACAAGGCTTCTATCCGAGCCAAAACCTCGGCATACGATCTCGAACCTCGGAAAATATCATCATGAGGCGAATTCTCGTGCTCAAACCTTTTAAGGCCACAACTAGCCAAGTGATTACTCGTGACCCTGTGTGGGTCGTGTTTCTTGAATGCAATATGGACTAATTTTATATCTTCTAAGGTTGTTGCCTCGACCTTTGCATGCCCGAAATCTAATAAAAAATAGGTGTTTAAATGAATGGGGAAAGGTGGCCATACCTTCTTTGAAAACCCCTTCAGCTCTTTACTTATGCCACCAATCACGGTTTGCATGGCGATCTCGCGACAGGCCAACCTATCGGGTATAAATAATGATAGAGCATGTGGAGGGACAGAAGCGTCAAAAACCCTGATCTATGAAAACTCTTCATCCACGTACCAGTCGTTCACCCTGCTCAAATTGGCCGCAATGCCATCTGAGATCCGAGGTGGTGGATTACCAAAGATGGAGACATGCATCGGTACCATTACCCAATTAAAGATTTCATATATAAAATCTGAGGCCTTATCCTCTACAAGTCATCATCGCTATGTATTTGAATTGTGGTTCCAAAGAAGATATGGAATAAACTCCATTGCTATCTGCCCTGAACTTCGTTGGGTGTGAGACCCAATCCTTGATCAAATCAGATAATCTTTTCCCATATTGCTCGCACTCCTTCTGTTTAAAATCCTCTAGAAACTTTGCATTGTATGTGAAGTTCAACGTGGGCGGTAACTTGTACATCGCCTATAAGTTTTCTGGTCTAAAGGACCCAACAGTGACCTTCTTCTCATTGATGATGGTTTTGGTAGGGATATCTAGATGATATAGAACCCATCGGATCATGTCATAGTAAGGAAGAAGATGTGGCCTGGCCTCTACTTTGTGCATCTCTGCCTGGACGACGATCTTGTATTTGGTAGTCATGTCATCTTTCTCCTTGTCACTGGAATCGTCCGAACAGTTCACCAAATCTGATTGCAAAACCTATGAGATGTATGACCAGGTTCGTACGGAATCAACGCTTCGAGGTGAAGTATCTGAAACATTATCGAAGCCTTGTCTCGAAATCTCAGCACTTGTCTTGGACGCTTTTCATGGGGCCATGACAGAATATTGTGACTTAGCTCTCCTGTAATAAAAATGCATATACATACAGAGATCAGTTTGCTGAGAAAAACTTATCTGCGCGGGATAGAAATGAGCTTTATGAATAGAACATAAAGGAAAAAGATCTATATCTTTGATCATTTAAAATCTTGGTGTCTTTATGAACAGAACGGTCAAATCATATTTAGAGACAGATTTAGCAATAAAGACCCTATCCTTACTTGTCGTTTCGCCTCATTTCCAATTAATGCCATAAATTTCGACGGTTCATGACACAAGTTGGTGCAAGGAAATTTAAAATTACCTCGTAGACTGTGCATATTATTATTTGTATTGAACATTGATTAAGTTGGCTTAGCTTTTTTTATTAAACTTAATTAAAATTTAATCAACCTTTCATTGTTCGCCGTATCAGGAGTTTTCACTCTAACCTTTT
Source organism: Picea glauca (assembly GCA_000966675.3). Lineage (NCBI taxonomy): Eukaryota > Viridiplantae > Streptophyta > Pinopsida > Pinales > Pinaceae > Picea > Picea glauca. The sequence continues at coordinate 113,527 of JZKD02S1662490.1, forward strand.
GAGCCTCTAAAACCCGAGATCGCGATGATTAGATTTAGTTAAGCAAGGACGTAACCAATATTAAGTGTTTAATTAATCATGTTTTAATTTATATCGTGACTTCCCGGCTCGGGGCTTCGAGGGTATAGTTTTCGGGAGGAGCGCTAGCCGAGTCGCGAAATCCCAAGATCACTATGATGTGATTTATTTAAACCAGAAGTTAAACCGGATTAAGTGTTTTAATTAATTATGTTTGAGAAACATCGCGACTTCACCACTCGGGGTTTCAAAGGTATAGTTTCCAGGAGGAACGTATGTCGACTCACGAAATCCCGAGAGACTTTAACCATGGTCAAAACTAATCACCCTGGACACTAACCCGGGTTACTTATGTGAAAGTCTTGCGGCTTCGTCTTTCGGAGTTATGATGGTAATGTTTTAGGAGAGAGTGAACGCTGAGATGCGAAATCCTGACAGCACTTGTCTAGGGTTTAAGTAATTTTACTCTCTACTTTCACCTGAGGTAGGCTTTTTTAAAACTTTTCGCGACCTCGCACATCGGGGCTTGTAAATCTTGTGACTTGTAACTCCCGAAGAGCGATATTCCAAGGTACAAAGAGTAAAAACTTTCGTTTAACGATAAAAAGTGGTAACTTATGAAACATAACATCCTTCGCTATTTCGCATGTCAAGACTACTGAGATTTTCAGTATGTAAATGTCACGAAGTGAAAAAGAACTCAAAAACCAACATTTAATTTTAAAAAATATATTTAAACCTGTTGAAAAAGGCAACTCCAACTAGAGATCCCGTCTTCCCGCAAGACGGGAAGAACAGTAGACCATGTGCCTATATTGGGTAAATGGATTCATTTGCTTCACTTCTGCTAAACTTCCTTTAGGGAAAAGATAAATAGAGGGAAGAAGAGATCTTGTCTTTCACTTCTGCAAAGCTTTTAAATACTCACTATGTTTCATACTCAACTACAGTCCCTTTCACGACTTTCTCTTTCTCTTTACTGATTTTAGGTCTGCATTAAGACAAATCAAAATAGTTCTAGGAAATCCAACAGATCTTGTAACTTTTGGCTTGCATCCAACGAAATTTATTACATGTTTTTAATCGGGGAGTCTCGTCCGAACTTAGGATGTGGATCCAATCTCGAGAAAGTTGATTACTAGAGTAGAGTGAAAATCATGTATAACAGCCTTACAGACATCTCAGATATTGTTTCACTGCCAGCGGGCCTATTCAGTACCTCGATGAAGTTATTTGCCCCTTTTTTTTGAATTTCCTTTCACCACTTCGAAATATATTTATGCATTTAAATGTTGAGACGAGGGAAATCATTTCTGAATTTCGTTTCATCGTCTCTTCAGACTAGATGTATAATTAGATATGACTTTCTTTTCACCATCTGTCTTATAATTTTCTTTTTGGAACACGAAGTGGGGGCAATCAGTTTGTATGAGGGGTGATATTTGTATAATATTTTGCAATGGAGGTCTGTTAACTTACTTTGATTTCTCGGTACCAACCTTCCCTTATCATTCACCACACCTTAACCCGCAGGAAAAAGGGGAAAAATCACTTCTAGGGGTTTTCCTTAGAGCAAGCCTCAATTCTTCGAAACTGTTGAAAAACCCAAAATAGTCAGGATCCACCTACACATAACTTGCTTAGTAAGAGACTGAGTGTTGAAATAATGTAACTATGAAGAGCATTCTTATTATTATTGTTATTTTATTACTAGGATTAATCCCCATTGTGGATTAATCATGCTGGTAATTGTATTAGGACCAAATCCCCTTTTGCGGATTGGTCAATAGACAATTATAATAGGCATAATAAGAAGTCGGCCCCATCAGTTAATGAGAAGACCTAGAAATATAATAAAGGTGGGTTTACCAACCCAGATTGAGAAGTTGGCCCTGCCAGTGAAGAGACACTTCACACATGCTAGAACTTGTATAAATACAGGAGGCTAGCGCCTCATTTGATCACACACTCACTTGCTCATTCTCTTATGAGGCAAGCTGCAGTTACCAGTTGGAGAGAGGAGAAGAAGAGTGGCGCATCTCTTGGGGAGGAATTTCTGTATTGGTTTGAGTTATCTCTTGAACATTGTATAAGCTATTTATGATAAGGAAGTTTTTGCT